>JBBUKS010505178.1:0-13945 GCA_038050645.1 Hedychium gardnerianum | reverse complement strand
AGACCAAAAAAGACTTGGTTAGCAACAATAAAACAAGATAAAATTTATTTAAATATAGATGATGATATAGTAGGGGAGAGAGCCCAATGGCGTAAAACGATCCATATAACCGATCCCACATAGTGGGATAAGACTTGGTTGTTGTTGTTGTTGTTGTTAGGTGTATTATAGGCGCTTGGCTTTGAGATCTTACCCATAGGCATTGTGTTGTTAAACAATTAAGGGCGAGTTTTGTGCTAGTTTAATCGGTTTTGATATTAGACAAAGGGTTAATTTAGAACTTGTATTTGATAAGTTTTGTGGCAAGTCCACGGATGAGCGGGTCACACGGCAAGAGAAAGTCCCAACAAATCAAGAATGATCAAATGTCTAGCAAGAGGAAGTACCGGCACATTAAAGGGTGATGAGATGCCTAGCAAAACAAAGTCCCGAAAAATCAAAGGGTGATCAAACGTATAGCAAGAGAAAACCCCAGCATATCAAGGGTGATGAGATGCTTGTCAAGACAAAGTTTTGGTAGGTCAAAATTGACAAAAGGCTTCGCAAGACAAATAAGACTTCAAACAAAGGTTATGGAGAAAGTATTCTCCCACTTGACTGATTTCATTTATGCAACACTGAGCTTGAGGGTACAAGTAATATTGGAAATTTGTGGGTTAGATTAGGCTCGGACGAAAGACCAAGAAATAGCCTAATCAATTTGATTTGTAATTACTAGTTGATTGATAATCGAGTCGACTCAACAAAATGAGACCTTCAATTTACCAATGTATCAGTCGACTCATCAATGAGTTGACTAAGGAGTCAACTCAGTTAAAGGAACATAAGGCTACTGTTTTCATCGCCTTTGTTGAATAATCAAGATCTACTAGTAGTCATCTGTTGATTTCAAAGCTTGGCACTCACTAAAAATAGACCATTAATTTAGAAAATATTTATGATAGTGTAGTTACAGAACTATTGTGGTGGATTTGGGAGAAGAAAAGAATTTCTAGTAATTATATTAGTTTGAGAAAAGATATATATGATAATTTTCTTACTTGTGTTGTAGGTACTAATGTAACAAAGGATTTTTCTATAGTTGCGGGTCAATTCTAAGTTTGTATTTTTTTTGACATTAGTACTAAATGAACTAATTAATGATGTTCAAGATAAATTATTTACAAATCATATTATGTTAATTAATGACAATGTAAATAGTGCGAGTTCAATTGTAGAGAAAAGTTTTAGAAACAAAAGGTTTAAAGAAAAATAGTAGAAAACTGTATATATGAAATATGAAATGTAGTTCTAGTAACAAGAAACTAATTGTAGTAGTTAAGAAGGGATGAATATGGAATTCTTCTAAGAGGTTTAGGTATTTCAGTTCTATTTTTCAACAGGAAAGGGACATTGATAAATATATAATTAATAGAATAAAGCATTAGTGCTTGAAAGGGAATCCCTCTAGAGTCCTGTGTTATCATGTCCTCTTTATGCTAAAAGTCAAATTTTATAAGTGTTAGACTATTAGGAAACATGTTTAAAAAGTTATATGTTGTAAGGATGAGAATGCTAAGATGAATGTCTGGAGCTGTAAAAAAATCCTGATATTCTAATTATGTGCAACTCCAATAGATGATAAAATAAGAATACTTATATTGAGATGGAATGAGAATGTTTAAAAATGACAAATAAATTTTATAGATTGAATTTATTGAAGTGTGTAAGGTGTAAGGTGTAAGGTGTAAGGGATAGAAGACCAAAGAAAAGGTGACATAAAATTCATATTGTCGACCCCAAAATTAGCTCTCCTACCTCAAATAGTTAGGTCAAACATGGATGATGACTACTATGATGCCCTTCTATTCAACAAGGCTTTATGCCCTGAGTTGTTTATTGGGCGTGTCCCTTAACTTTTATCATATATCAACATGGACCATAGTGTGAATTAAATACTCATTGTTTGGATCATTTCCTTTCTAATCCAGTGCTCTGCTCATTTCTTTTTGGGTTTTATATGGAGTGAGTTATCTTTCTTTTCCAGCAAGGACTTTTAACTTTTATTTTTTGACATGACCTTGCAGACTGTTCCTGCTTGCCAGAATCTATACAAGAATTCCTTTACTTACCACTGTCTCAAAGATGATACAGTCATACAATTTGATGAAGCAATTCAATTTTTAGGTATGATAGCACAAACTTCTCTCCTTTTCTGGTGTGCATGCATTAATAGGTGATCATTTCTTGAAATCCATTTCCTGAATAATATGCTATTTTCACATAAAGTCATTAATATGGTATTTAACTTTTATCTGCTATTTTTCTATTTAAAGCTTTTAAATTAATGGTATTCTGTTGTCTTAGAATATATGTTCACTTTTTACCTGTTCACTATTTACTTAAAAAGGTGATACTTCCTGAATTAATGTCATTCCTGCTTAAATTCCTCTAGTATAGCAATTTTTTTGTTCGTTCAAACACAAGAAGTCCTGAGATTAACCTAGCTAGGTTATGTTGGATTCTCAACATCTGAAAGAACTTTGCTAGCAAGTCTTCTGCTTACTTGTCAATGCATGCGTAGGTCTGTCTTCTCTTGAGCGATTTACTCCAAGATTGACTCAACTTTAATTGATGCATTTTGACGTCTGTATTTAGGGACTCCACTTTTGCAGAGCTGTGTATCTGGGATATTGTTATTTTTGTTAGCAACTCAGGCCCCAGAATATTTTCATAGAAAAAGTATTCAAATTGGCTTTAACAGTCTCACATATTCATCTTGATGTAATGCTGTTTGCAATCTTGTTCTGAAGCACAAAATTCTTAATGAATAAAAATATGCAAATATTTTTTTTCTAGGTATTTTTAGCTTGAATTATCCAATGTGGCCAAGCGATTTACACAAGCAAGTTATTATCACTCCATCTAGCTTTGATAATACCTTTTTCATCCTTTGCATAAATCATGATGGATTAAATTGTGGCCTTTGCTTTCTTCTTTAATTATTTATTTTGCTAATAAACACTCATCTTTTAGATCAATGCGAGAAAGGGAAAGCTCGTGTGCTGGTCCACTGTATGTTGGGAAAAAATAGGTCAGATCGCTTTCAATTTGATATTGAACTTTCAATATAGTTAAATGTAATCACCAGATGGTTGATTTGTTTCGGTAGGTCTCCAGCAATTGTGATAGCCTATTTGATGAAATCTAAAGGATGGAGACTTGTACAAAGTTCTCAGTGGGTTAAAGAACTACGCCCGGTGATTGAATTGTCTCCAGGTTGTCTTTTCCTATTTGTGCATCATATAGGGATAAGAATGTAACTTATAGAAGCTTAAAATTTAACATGAACTCATTTTCCTTCATTTGTTTCCTTCTGTCACTCTTAAGAAAGTGCTTTATGTTATGTTTTTCTTCTGAAAGACATTACTTTCAATTTAATTCAGTGTTTGCATGTTTTACTTGGATGGTGTCTTGCAGCCATCTATCAGCAGTTGTTGGAGTACGAACGAAATTTTTTTGGATCCAGTAAAGTTGTGACTGTGCAACCCCTACTTGGATATGAAACAATTCCATCTTTTGGCTTTGCAATCTCCCCATCATCCAATACAACACCAGCTCCAATATTTAACCAGCCAACCACATCCATCTTCCAACGAGCCGGTCCGGATACCACAGGAAGTAATTTTGTTTTTGGAGCGGAAACGAAAGTGGAACTAAGAATGATGGACAGCAGTGCTTTCGGAGTGTCGCCACCAACTGGGAATGAAGCACCCATGGACAGCACTTGAAAGACTACAGGTTTGCCTGAGGCCCATCTCGTGTATACGATGGTTGCATAATGTATCTTTGACAATACAAAATGGAAACTCTTCTAGTTAACATTTTTGTGTTAGCCAACTACACCCCCGAATAAAACTAATATGTTCATACAGTCGTTTGTTCGTTGGGTGACCTGCCTTTTGGCTTTGGGTTGATGCTGGGCACGCCGCCTCTTATTTCAATATGTGCACTGAACCAGTTGATCCTCATATTTGTATTTGACATTGCTGATATATTTTGTCCTTGTACAGTCATGACTCCCAGTGGATGTCGTAGGGTTAGATTTATTAGTTTGGTAGGAAAAATTGAAATCATCGAATTATTTCAATTTAGAAAATCTTAACTAAAGAATTTGATTTCAGCTTGATTTAATTCAGGATTTTTACTCAGATTTCTTGATGCCAATTGCTAAAAATGAATGTGTTACTAGTCAAATAATGGTAATCAATTTTGCTGTGTAAAATCCTGCTTGGATTTATACAATCTCTACTTTTTGGTAGAAAAATAGATTTCTGTTGGAGGTTTGCACTATCTGGATAGTACTCTATCTTCATGTGAATCGAAAACAAGGAGCATACTATCTTTTTGTGACCCTATAATGCCTTATCTCGGTCAATTCATTTCAGGTGCATCGGTCCAGAGGCAAGTATCACAAGATGGTTTCGAATATATCTGGAAAATCAGGAGAGAACTCCTCCGTCACTGAAGTTTATCGTGTCATAGCTGATTGTCATACCAAGTTGGAGAACTGGAACAGGCAGGGAAGTTCTTGACTTTAGTTCTCCGACACAAGTACATTGCAAGATTGGAGAACCACTAATTATAACTTGTTGCCTCTTTCCTTTTTCTGATTCGTATAGAGTTGTTGGGAATTCAAATGATTGCTTTTGTTTTGGGGATTGTGAGAACACTTTGCAGTTTTGATTATAATTTTATGCTGATCTAGTTAATGATATTCTGTGTGCATGATCAATTCTCTTTACAATTTTGCTAGTACAAGAAATTGGCCTTGAATATTATCTTCCTTCCATACATCATCCTTGACTTTAGTTCAGTCTCTTGTATCTCTTGTTGTCATTGAACTTGTTCTCGTTTTTCTAGGGCGAGAAGTAGCAGCCTTCTATTGGATTTGGTGGTATATTGAGCTCAATAAACTATAGTTCTGGTGAAAGGGGCAAATGAATTCGATTTCAAGTTTTTTTTTTAATGGTTTTGATTTGATTTTACATCCATGAAGCATCTCAGAGGGTCGGATTGAATGATAAGGTAATCGAGTTTAAAATGAATTAAATTATTGAAATGATTATTCAAGGAGACTTGATTTTTTTTTTGTCAGCTTGATTCGTGTTATAAATTATCGAACTTTTAATTCAAACTTATTTAATTGTTTAAAATTTTTATATTTAAATTTATTTGATTGATTATTTAGTTTGATAATATAAATTTATTTGTTTATTTTAAATTTTTATTTATTTATTAAATATATTAATAAGTATTTTATTGATAAATATTATTTATGAAGGTTGTTCACTAATATTAATTAGTGAGTTAAATAAATATATTTAAATATATTTATTTAGTTTAATGATTTATTTAAATTTATGTATTTAATTAATTTTGTGGGTAATGAATAAAATAAAGAAATTTTTATCAAATTAAATATCAAATTTATTAATATAATGATAATTGACCGCTAACATATGTAATTAAAAGACAAAATTGATTTTAAAAAAATTCAGGTAGTCTAAACAAATAATTGAAAAACAAATTAAAAAAGAAGAATCAAATCAAATCAATTCGGTACGAAGAACAAATCAAATTCGACAAGAGATTGAAAAAAAAGGATCTATTCATCTGGCTCCAAACGAAGTGTGAAAGAATTTTTTTTATTTCTACTCGGTGAATAAAATATTTTTTAAAAAACTGATAAAGATTTATTTATTTTCATTTTGACAATTGAGAATAAATAAAATTGAAGAAATAACGTAAATACTTATAAAATAAAGTTGGTTTATCAATAATTTTTTTTATTAATTTATATAATTTTTTTTAAAAAAATTACGTTCAAATGTATAAAAGTAAAATACACTTGTTATAAAACTTTACAATATGTTAAAATAAAATAAAATATAAAATTTACATTTATTGAAATACTATTTCAATTAAATTATAACAACAACAATGGTAAAATTTATAATAAATAAACTTAAATAAGATAGCAAGATAAATGAATAAATGTTTGTAGCTCGACTAATTTACAAGCTCTCGTCTTCCACTGATCGATCCGTAATATCATTTTAAATAACTGATCGATCCGTAATATCATTTTAAATAAGCTAGTAAGATAAATGAATAAATTGGTAAACAAAGTTAATTAAAATCTATAAACCCGCATATAATCGGTCTATAATATATTTAATTAAGTAAGTTTCCCCTCATCTCTTCATAATTTTATCAATTCAGATAATGATGTAATGATTAAATCATTCAATAAATAATTAAAAAATCTAAGGTTCAAATCTTAATTAGATGTATTATAAAATATTTTTTTCTTTAATGAAAAATAGACTTAAGAATGTTGATTATTTAAATGAATTTTTATTAATGCTCTTGTTTGTTTTATTTTGGTAGTTGATAGAATTTTTTTATAAAATTAAATCAATCACAACAAATTCAATATATGTTACTAGACTGGTTAATTATTATTTTTAATTAAATAAGTTAAATAATATATTAATATTTATACATTTATAATATGTTTAATTCAACAGATTAAACAGAGTTATAAATGGATTATACGATGCATGCAACTGATATAGTTAAATATGTCCCAAAAAAAACATCATATGATAAGATATTTATACATCCGTAAAATATATATAACATTATATAAACTTACAAATGAATTAATTTATAAATAAAGGATTAAATCTAAATTGACTTATCTTAAATATGAATTTCTAAAATCTTAAACTGACTCTAATCATATCATGCACTCATGATGACCAAAGTATTAGCAGCTAGGAGGGTAAAGAAGCACCAAGTTTGACCATATCCATATTTATAATGTCATTAAGCTCAAGCCGAAGTTAATTTGAATTAAGAGGTGAAAGATGTGTGTTTATATTGAAGGATCGTCTTATTGCTTTCCATTCACTCTCCATCTTTATATTTTTATATCTCTTGTATTCAAAAATCAAATTTAATATTTGATTTGATAAAAATTTATTTATATTAATTTTAATATATAAAAAATTAATTAAATGAATAAATTTAAATAATTTATTAAACTAAATAAATAAATTTGAACACATAAATTTAATTCATTAATATTTGTGAATAACGTCTATACAAGTCAAATTTAACCAAACTCATGCTCATAAAAAAAACCATATCAAACTTAAATAATTATTTTAATAACTTAATTTATTTTAAATTCAGCTTGACTTGATTACATTATTAAATAAACTTAAACACTATAAATTTTAACTCAGCTTGGTTCGTTTACATCCTTACAAACAGACACCTACATCAGTGACCAAATTGTCTTCAACAAAAAAAAAAAGAAATTACTTTTTATTTTTATTTTTTTGGCGAAACAATTGTCCACAGTCACCTCTCCGGACCCAAACACAATATGCTAAGAAGCGACTTTAAGACACAAATAACACAGATTTGCATGGGCACCAATGCGGCTCTGCTAAGCTAATATTTAGCTAAAACAGAGGTTGAATCTCAAGTTACAATGTCGAAATAGACACTATACGTCTCGTCTTTCAGGCTTAGCAAAGGCTCCAACACGAAGTTCCTCGTAACTCCCTTTGCCATGAAGCTAATCGGATTGTATTCCCTCAACCCTGTGATCGGAGTGAAGCTTGCTGCCTGCCTGAACAACATGTCTGGATCTGAATCAGACACGCATGCCAACCGAACTGTGCTTCCTGCTGTGTTACCGACTCTGGCCGACAAAAAGCACCCTTGCTGACTGCTGGACTCCAAGGACACTCTATCTTGTTTACCATCCAATGCTTGGACGATATTGAATAAACTGTCTGGGCTACTTGTTGTTGAAAGTGCAAGGTCATTGCTAGGGCCTTGATGTACCACTACCATCCCTGGAAGATCAAATGGTTCTAGCATCACAGAGCTCTGGGCAATCTTCTTGCAGGGTATGACATGGCAGCCTTTAGAAGCTCTGAATGTTGCATGTATGGCAGAGTTGGTTCCTTCAGCAGGCCACTCCTCCATTGTCAAGGAACCGTTGGAGTTCGAGAAGACGAAGGTCTTGCTGTTGGACTCCTGCACAAGGGTTACAAGTTGTGAATTATATGAAGTTGGGATCGCAGCTATCCAATCCGAGATGGAGCTAGAATTTCCGGTCTTTATGTTCCAGTCCCCGGTTGTCAGGCCTGCAAGAAGGTATGGACCAAAAAGAATTGCCTGGAGGGAAGCATACTCGGGTCGGTCATCTGCCAGGGTTATAAACCAAGTGTTAAGTCGAATAACTTAAGGATTCAATTGCTTTGATTTGGGTTTTAGCATTAAGTTGAAAGGAAGGATTAAAGAAGAATTATTGAAGGAAATGATCTAACACACGACCTTTGATGGATTCCGTCCTTAATATGAGAGGCAACACAAGGGTCAAATTGTCATTTGAAGTCCAATTCCTTGTAACAGACAGGAGGTTTTCTGAGAAAATACATTAATATTAGCTTCAACGCCGAAAATATTCATTTTTCTAGGATCTTACGATAGGTAAAACAAAAAGTTGTCATAGACGTATGTTAGAATGTGATCACTGCAAGGAGACGAGCAAAGAGGAGTGATAACAATGCCTTTGAAAAATATTCATTAACCATCTAATCAGACCAATAAATTGAATTGCATCATATGGGAGCATGACTGATGGCTTTAATACCATACAGATGCTTGGTGATTGGTACAAATTCCTAACCAAACAGAAATAAATGGAACTGTGACAAATAAATGGAATGCATCATACCAGGAGTTAGCTGTAGATTTTTATCATTTAGAAGCGCTTTTGCACCAGATAAGGACGTCCAAGATGGTATCCTCAAGTTCAACGTTGAAGTCAGACTTGACTGCATATGGGACACAAAACAATCATTGATGGATGGCTTTATGATGCACTCCAAGCACAAACGTGAAAAGGAAGATTTGGAATCTTTTCTGATAGTAGTGGGTCCTCTTTAGACAATATTGATACTACCAGTTTACTTAGATTAATTTTGCTAACATACATCAAATTAGTTGGTATATTACAATCTAATTTAGATGATGGATAACTGCCAAGAACAGGAGTGATATGTGAGAGAACTCTGCAATTATCAAAATTTTGAATAGTCAAAATCATCCATGAAACAGATAAAAGGTGGCTCTCGCAGTACCTCATTAGCCAAGGTTGTAATTGAGACCTGCAGATAAGGATCAAAGGAGTATACTCGTTTTGTCTTCTGGCTCAGTTGAATTCCAGCAGCTCTCCAACTAAAAGAACTAGAAATGTACTGTATAATATAAAGGCTCGGTATAGTTCCTTTACCCTCGAAATAAATAGAATCTCCAAGTTTTGAAAATGATTCAATTCCTGCATAAAGAAAAAAAATAAATCAAAAGTCATCTTATGATCTTCAAGACAATTTTAAATCAAAGAGAAGTCTGCCTGCAGTAAACTTCTGAAAATAAGAAAATCAGTTATTGCAAAGTAAAAGAACAAAAAATGCTGCATAGATTGAGATAGAATGTTACACTACCAGTTCCATAACAACACCAAAATGAATCAAACTTTGTGCCCCAACCATGATAACTCATTGCCTTTGATTTTCCAGGGCCTTGAGGAAGCATGTAAATCATCACCCCTGGATCTGTTCCTCTTTGAATGCTCAACACACCATTCGTCAGTGCTCTCTCATAATAATCAGCATATGCCATCTCCTTTGTCCATCGAAATAAGTTGCGAGATACCTGTATGCACCCATAAAACTCTTAAAGAGTACCTAAAAGGAAATAATAAGGCTTACTCCGTACAGCTTGAGTCAAAGAAAATAAGATAAAAACTAAAATATTTTGTTAATTGATATCATGAAAAATGAGCATTAATCATCCAAATGTATGTTTTCAGAACTATATCTTTTCTCAGCATCGAATTTGAGAAAGAACTTTCGGTGTTTGTGATTGAACTATGAACTCTAAAATCAGAAATCTGAACAACTTAGTTTGACACCAAGAAAAGCAAGGTTTGCTTCACCTTAAGCATGTTATAAGTAGTGCAAGATTCTTCATTTTCTGTGCCTAGCTTGTCTGCAAGACGCTTTGGGTTACACCTAGATATTTAAACGAAAGCAATCCATCAATCAATATCGGTAGAATATCATGAGATTCACCACTCACAGAGTTAAACAAAAACAAGTTTTGCAACTTATGCCAGAAACTGAACTTGTTGCTAGATTTAATACCAGAATTCACTGACCGAAGTTCCTCCTGTTGCATAGCTGTGGGAAGAATTCACAATATCCATAAAGAACGCACTGATATCCTGAAAGATGAAGTCGCTATTGTAATTGAGAAAAGGAGTTTTATATGGCAGCAACCAGTTTGCAACCTAGGAGAACTTGATGATCATGTATCTTTGTGTAGAGAATATATAACCTAAATTCTGGATCTATTTGTATTAGAAAAAGCCAACTACCGATTCAAATGTTAACATTCAGAATTGAAGTAGCACCTTAACCAATGATGACTATTTGTTGATGAGTTCACTACTTGTTGATGAGTTCACTACTTAGTTGTTGGTGTTTTCCGAAGAATAAACCACACATCACTGCAGTAAAGATATTGAGGTGCATTTGGCCTAGTCCAGGTTTACAAAGACCGGGAAATAGTTCTTGATCTATCTCTAGGGACCTTTACACTATCTCTATTTTTTGTAATGTTTGAGCAATTTGATTTCTAACTCCTCATGTCCAACAGTTATGTTGATATGTCATTTCATACTCCTAAACCCATCAATTAGCAATATAAAGGGAACATAAGCAATAAACAATAAAACATATACAAAGCTACATACTGTCCCTTCAGACCAGGCTGGTTGAAAAGTGAGCACGGCTGATCCAACTAGTAGGTTGATAATGTTGACAAGAAATTACAAAAATAACCATTCTAATAATCTAAGCAACTAGTTAATTGTATGTTTAGACTTAAAAAACCTAAATTTACCTTGTAAAGCGAATCACCTGTAATCTCATATCGCATTTGTGCTCCTATTACAATTGGAATATGTGAATTTGAATGAAAATCAGAAATGCTGTCAGCCTGCAAACAGAATAATGGAATATTTCAGGAATAGCATTGCAAATTACTAGGGTGATGACTTATGAAGACTTCCTGTAGAGTACAATGGACTTAACAACAACAAAGTAAACCACTAATTGCACTCCACAAAAACATATTTTGAAGGTTATGTATCTCTTGTCACAAGACACCACAGTGGGTGCAAAATATTCCAATAGAACTTTATTTTTTCCATCCTAAATAGGTTACATTCAATCATCAGAAAAGCAGATGCACAATCTAATTGAAAAAGGTGAAAGACTTTGATGAAGAATGATTACCTGCACTGCGAGCAGACCAAGAAAGCACGGTTTGTCAAATAGATGGGCTAATACCAAATGCTTTGGATCTTTCTACATTCATAGAAATTTTGATTTAGTAGTGGCACCAAATATTCAGACATTAGATGTCCATAAATCAACATTATTGCAAACAATTTAGAAGCTAGATATGAAAAAAAAAATGGAAACAGCCCAAATGACAGGTTACCGTAACACTGTAGAGTCTATACAGGACGTCATTCATCCCGCCAGTTTCTTCATTAAGTGAAACCCAATGTCTTTCTATGCTATACTTGAGGATAACATTCTTGACACGGTTGCCAAAGTAATCAGCCATCCCCACAACCATCTGCAATGCTTTGACATTACCAGCTAATATATATTGGTCTAGAAGACCAGCCATGATCTGCATTTAAATCAACATATCATCTAAAAGTCCAAAACACAAGCAAGACAAACCAATAGGCAATTCTTCTTGAAGAAACTTTCTTGCATTAATCATGTGAGAAAGACTCATTAGATTACCTTATGAATGGTATAATAAGGAGCCCAAACACTCATGATAGCTTCAAAACGGTCAAAAAATTCAGAAGGAAAAGCAGAAAGATACCCTGTGCCTATCTTTTTCTGGCAATCATAAAGTGCATCAACAACTAATGACATTTTCTGGTAAAGAGTCTGATTATGGGTACTAGCCCACATCTGAGCTGATGCGCTCATGTAATGGCCTGCAATGTTCTACAGTTAGGATATGTCACAAGAACATTAAAAAAAAATCCCAGTATTAAGAATTAAAATAAATGAAGGAAATTCCAAGAGATACTTGGTTGACTCCATGTATATGTAAATATAACTAGCATTTAACTTGATTGAGTAATATCCTTTCTCACCCTTCCTTGTTGATAAAATTTAATATATAGATGTGGATGTTGACTTGGTCACGGAGTTAGTGAGTTCCATGATTAAGGGCCAGTAGATGTTAATGTTTGTATTATGGAGTTAGTGATTTGTGGATGAGAAGTTGGGTTAATGTTTGCATTAATAGAGCTATCGATTAGTGGATGAGGAGTTAGTGATTAGTGGATGGGCTAATGTTAATGTTGGGGAGTTAGTGGATTGCAATTGAGGAGTTAATGGGATAGTGGTTAAATTGTTTTAAGTTATGTATTAACCTATAAATAGGTTGTTTGCTCATCAATGAAAGTAAGTGAGAAAATTTTATTCCCCTCACCTTCTCTATATCCTCGACCTTCTACTATTGTTGTGTGTTTAAGCAAAGCTCTTTCATTGTTTCTTAACAGTGGCATCAAAGCCAAGTTTCTTAAAGAGTCAAAGTGAAATTGTCATCCTCACTTCGATGGCTACTATGACCATTAGAGCATGCTCATGGAGAATTTCTTAAGGTCCAAAAAAATATTGAATGATTGTGGTTTCTCGAGTAGAGAAAACTAGCAGAAGGTGCCATGCTAACATATGCGCAGAAGATGGAGCATAAGGGACTGAAATTGAAGGATCTTAAAGCAAAGAATTATCTTTTCCAAGCTATTAATCGCTCAACTTGGAAACAATTCTCTACAAGGATACCGTCAAGCATATTTGGGATTCAATGAAGAAGTACCAAACTACAACAAGAGTTAAAAAGTCAACAACTTCAAGCACTTCGTTCAGAGTTTAAAATGCTCCAAATGAAATTAGGGGAGTCAAGGGAGTAAGACTATTTTTTGAGAACAATGACAATCATCAACAAAATGTGAACCCTTGGCGACAAGACAGAGGATGTTCTCATTGTCGAAAAAAATTTCAATCCATGACACCAAAATTTAATTTTGTTGTATGTTCTATTGAAAAAGTGAGTGATGTAAGTCTAATTACAACGTTCTTTATTGGTTAATGCGCAGAAAAACCAACATGAAAAAGAGGAACAAGCATTGAAGGCTTTATTAGAAAATCACTCTACACATAGTAGAGTTGATAAAGGACGAGGAAGAGGCAAAGGTTGAGGTAGAGGAGGCAAAAACAACAATGATCGTGGAACCGACAACGAAATCATCATCAAGAGAATTATTTTCAAAGAAGAGATAGAGGACATATGAGCCATCATTCAACAACTTATTGAACAAAGTCAGCAGTCTAACGTTGAATGTTACAAATATCATAGGTATAGCCATTATAAATCAGAATGTCATACAAATTTAAATAAACAAAGTGGAGAATAGACTCACTTCGCAAAAACAAAAGAAAAGAAGAGGTGCTTCTTTTGATAGTGTGTCACGAGAAGGAGAAAACTCCACAAAATGTATGGTATCTAGATACTTGTAGCAACCACATTGATGCAGGAGCATCCAGCAGTACAACTAATTTATGTCCTCCAATATGCCTATGTTCCCCTTCGAGCTATGACGAGAAGAAAACGAGGCTATCAGCCTCCCTTTTGGGCCGATCGAGACTACCAACAAGGAAGATGATCAATCCGCGGACTCCTGACGCGGTTGCGCTCTATTCGGAGTCTGGACGAG
>JBBUKS010505151.1:0-13946 GCA_038050645.1 Hedychium gardnerianum | reverse complement strand
AGAGGAGAGGGGGGGGGGGTACACGGGCGTGTGATTTAGGTCACACGGGCGTGTGATTTAGGTCACACGACCATGTCTCACGGTTTAATAAGGGGCACGGGACCGTCACATGGCCATGCTTAAAAACATGGCATATAGTTGAGAAGCTACTGCCCCCTTGACACGGGCGTGTGGAAAAAAATACGGTCGTGTTAAGTTTTGTTGAGAAGAAGGCACAGGCGTGTTTATGGGACATGACATGTGTATTAGAAGTTACTACCTTGGAAGCACGACCGTGCTTTTTGGGAACGTCCTAGACTTGAGTTCCTACAGCTGGGAAGCATGATCGTGTACCTCCTGGCACGACCTTGACCTAAGAACCTTCTGGATGGTTGGCATGGCCATGCCTCAGGGGCATAGTCTACCTTTGGCTCTTGTTGAAAGGGGGGCATGACCGTGTGTAAAAAAACATGGTCGTGTGGGGAAAAATATCTCCCTCCCAGTCTTGCTTCTTAAGGCCTTTTTTTGGATTTTTAAGTGTATCCTCCCTCCATTGGCTCTCCTCGCCCGTGAAAATTCCATGGCTAGCTCAAGTAGGACTTTAAACCTACAAAAGAGAAGAAGAAAAAATATTAACAAGTTTATTAACAAAGATAAAAAAGAAAACAAAAACTAAATCTAAAGTAACTCTTGGGTTGCCTCCTAAGAAGTACTTGTTTAAGGTCATTATCTAGACCCCTGGATTGGTTCTTCTGAGGAGCAGGGTTTAGACAAATAAAGTCTTTCATCTTTCTCTATTTGCATTCCCAAGAAATATTTCTTCAACCGCTACCCATTTACCTTGCAAGATCCTGATTCCTTGCTCCAAATATCAACCACTTTGTAAGGATATACCTTTTGGATTCTATACGGTTCTGTCCATCATGATTTTAACTTCCTAGGAAAAAGTCTCAATCTTGAATTGAACAGCAAGATAATATCCCCTTCATGGAAATCTCGCCGTGTAATGTGTCTATCATGCCACTTCTTGGTTCTTTCCTTATAGGATTTAGCGTGTTCATAGGCGTCCATTCTTAGTTCATCCAATTCATTAATTTACAGTTTTCTTTTCTCTCTTGCCGATTTCAAATCGAAGTTGAGTTTTTTTATTGCCCAATATGCTTTATGTTGCAACTCAACTAGAAGCTGGCAGGGTTTCCCATAGACTAACCAAAATGATGTCATTCCAATTGGAGTCTTGTAGGAGGTCCGATAGGCCCATAAAGCATCATCTAATTTTAGAGACCAATCTTTTCTGATAGTAGATACCATCTTCTCTAGTATATTTTTAATCTCTTTGTTTGAAATTTCTACTTGCCCACTTATCTGTGGATGGTATGACGTTGCAATCTTGTGGTTCACCCCATATTTCTTAAGTAGAGTTTCAAACTATTTTTCAATGAAATGAGATCCTCCATCACTTATAACTGCCCTGGGCACCCCAAATCAGGGGAAGATTATCTTTTTGAACATCTTGATAATTGTCCTAGCATCACAAGTAGGGGAAGCTATTGCTTCCACCCATTTATATACTAGGATGTAGTAATTTCCATATGACGAAGGAAACAGTCACATGAAGTCTATTCCTCATACATCAATTAGCTCGACTTCAAGAATATAGTTCAAAGGAATCTCATGTCGCTTAGTGATATTACCTATTTTCTGATAGCGATCACATGATAGAATGTATTCTCAAGCATCTTTGAATAGATGGGGCCAAAAAAATTCAGCTTGCAAAATTTTGGTTGCTGTTTTCAAAGATCCAAAGTGTTCACCATAAGCAGAGGAATGACATTGATATAGAATTTCTTTTGTATCTTCCTTGGCCACACATCTTCGATAGATTGCATCGTTACATTTCTTGTAGAGGAGGGGGTTCATCCCATACATAGTGCTTGACATTAGCAACAAAAAAAAATTCTACTAGGCAGTAAGATTTAACGGTAGTACCCCACTAACAAGATAGTTTATAACATCAACATACCATGTCACATTAATGCAGAAGAGGGATAAGAGATGCTCATCTGAAAAACTATCATTAATGGGTAAATCATCCAAAACTTTTCCTTCCCAATCTTGATATATCCTAGACAAATGGTCTGCTACCACATTTTCTGTATCTTTCTTGTCTCTGATCTCTAAATCAAATTCATGAAGGAGCAGTATCCATCTAATGAGTCATGGTTTAACATCTTTCTTGATAAGAAAATATCGTATGGCTGCATGATCTGTATAGACTGTCACTTTTAAACCTACCAAATATGATCTAAATTTGTCGAATGCAAAGATGACTGTCGATAATTCTTTTTCAGTAGTGGCATAGTTTATCTGGGCATCATCCAAACTCATGCTAGCATAGTGGATAACATATAATTTTTTATCTTTTCTCTGTCCCAATACTGCCCCAAAGGCGAAGTCACTAGCATCACACATGATCTCAAAGGGAAGTCCCCAATCTGGTGATTGAATTATAGGAATGGTTATGAGTGCACTTTTGATTTTACTGAAGGCTTCTAGTCAATCATTGTCAAAATAGAATTCTGCATCTTTGAGCAGTCGATTAGTTAGTAGTTTAGAAATTTTGGAGAAATCTTTTATAAATCATCTGTAGAACCCTACATGACCTAAGAAGCTTCTTACATCCTTCACATTGATTGGTGGGGGAAGTTTCTCAATTGCTTCTACCTTTGCCTTGTCAACTTCAATCCCTTGTTCAGAATTTTTTCATCCCAGGATAATACCTTCGTTGACCATAAAGTGACACTTTTCCTAGTTCAGGAACATATTTACATCTTCGCATCTTCGTAGGACTCTTCAAAGATTTGATAGACATGTGTCAAAGTCGGTCCCATATACCAAAAAATCATCCATAAAGACTTCCATTATGTCTTCTATCAAGTCTGAGAAAATGACCATCATATATCTCTGAAAGGTAGTAAGCGCATTACATAAACCAAAGGACATTCATCTATAAGTGAAAGTTCCATAGGGGTATGTAAAAATAGTCTTCTCCTGATCTTGAGGGTGTATAGGAATTTGATAAAACCCAAAATACCATCCAAATAGCAGAAATATGAGTTCTTGGCCAATCTTTCAAGCATTTTATCGATAAAGGGAAGAGGAAAATGATCTTTTCTAGTATTTTTGTTCAACTTTCGATAGTCAATATATTTTCTCCATTCGATGACTATTCTAGTTGGGATAAACTCATTGTTTTCATTCTTAACTACTATCATCCCTCCTTTCTTTGAAATTACAAGCACTAGACTTACCCACGAACTATTTGAAATAGGATAAATTATCCCTGCATCTAATAGTTTAAGCACTTCTTTCTTAAATACCTCATTTATGTTAGGATTTAGCCTTCTCTAATGTTTGACTAAGCATTTATGGTTGTCTTGAAGTAGAATTCTATGCATGCACACAAGGGATTAACTAATTAGTGTTTAATGGGTTTACATCAATTTAATGTTAGGAAGTGACTTGTGTAATCTTAGACTGTATGATCGAGGAGCCCTTAGTGACAGAGGATAATCCTTTAACCGAACTTTCTATGTTACCTTTTCTACTTAATAACATTGAATGAATAATGGTATAAATATTCTAGTGTGACTTTCACGGGTTCATACCAGTAATTTGGTTAGAATTCTTACAAGAGCGTAAACATGGAAGGTAAGGAGATGAACAAGTACTAGGGACATTAACTAGCATCATAGTGAAACCAAAATCCTAGAATCAATCCCCCAAATCCAACTTCTCCCTTTGACCACTTATCTTCCCTTGACCACCTTTTCTCTAGGCCCTCTCTCTCTCTCTTTCTCTCTCTCTCTCTCTCTCTCTAAGTTCTTTCTCTCAATCTCTCGTTCATGAATTCATGACTTTCGATCATCTAGATAACTTGCTTTGCGAACATAACTAGTGTTTAATCAATAGTCCTTGTGGTTTGATATTTATATTACTTGATGACTTAACTGTGCACTTGCAGTTTTGACAACAGTGACCACTTTAAATAATGCGCTTTCGATTGAGACTGACAAGGGTCGAGGTTATGACCATAAACAAGTGCTTCTTGGGAGCGAACCCAAGTTTTGTTCTTATTTTCATTTAAGTTTTTCTCTTGTTTAATTGTTTAAACTTTTTATTTTATTTTATTTCAAGGATAGAAGGAACCATGAGCTGGCCATGGCAACCACCATGGGCATGGGGAGCTTTGTAGTGATGTGCACAAGTTTTTGCTGCCTATTTCCAGCTCTATGGAGGAAAACACAGTCTTGCCTCTTAGACACGGTCGTGGTTGGTCTTTCAATTCTATAGGGAAAATCATGGTCATGTCTCCTAGGCACAGTTGTGTTTCACCACAGACCAATTTTTAAATGACTATAATTTTTGATTTGGGATGAACTATGAGGGCACAACCACTCAAATCGAAGCTCTTTCAAAGATCTACAATTTGGTATCAGATTCAATCTATAATGTCCCAGTTTCAGACTCAAAAAATGTTGTTTAAAAGACCTTTTAGAAATCTGGAAGACCTTTGTTTAGGATAAATATGTTCAAACAATGCAGGAAAGGCTCAAGCTCGCACAACAAAGGCAAGGACAAAGCATGCGACATGGGTAATGATTCTAATTCCCTTGGCTTTATTATTTTTGGTATTGATAATCATAGAACTCATTATGATAAACTTGATTTGAGGAAAATTGTCAATACTCGATATTTAGCCAATCATGTTGTGATTAGTCTAGGCCCTAGGGATGATATTGATTTAATGATAAGTCGAGGAGGATGGAGCGGATTGATGAGTATGATGTATCCTACTTATCTTAAGATTACCCTTGAATTTTTCTTGAATTTAGTGGAGGTTAATATTTTACAAGGTATAAGATGTCAAGAAGGTCGAATTACTCTTCGGTTGTCTACCCTGTTCACGATTTAGAATTAGCAGTTATTATCTTTACACTAAAAATATGGAGACATCATCTATATGGTGTCACTTTTGAGATTTTCATGGATCATAAAAATCTTAAATATCTATTCACTTAGAAGGAATTGAACCTGAGACAAAGAAGATGGATGGAGTTTCTTAAGGATTATGATTGCACCATAAACTATCATCAAGGAAAAGACAATGTGGTAGCAGATGCTTTGAGTAGGAAATCTCATGGGGTTCTAGCTAGCCATCGAGCAACAGTTATAGACTTAGTACAAAGTTTCTCGGATTTGGGATTAGTAGTACAAGGACAGACAGAGCGAGGGATTTTGGTATCCATGGTTGCTCAGTCCCCCATTGTAGAACAAATTAAAGGAGCATAAGCTAGTGATCAGCATCTACGGTATCTGTGTAGTAGAGAGGTTTCAGGATAGCAGACAGAGTTTTTTTGTGATGAGAATGATATTCTGTATTTCGAGGAAGATTGTGTCTACCTGAGTCACACCTAGTTAAAGAGGACTTATTTCAGGAGGCGCATCAATCTAGATTCGCGATCCATCTGGGTGGTACCCGAATGTATAAAGACTTGAGATGCTATTATTGGTGGAATGACATATAAAAGGACAAGTGAAGGCTAAGCATTAGAGACTAGCAGGGTTGCTTTAGAAGATTTCGATAACGGAATGAAAGGAACATATCGCTATGGACTTTGTGGTAGGGTTACCCCGAACACGGAAAGGACATGATGTGATTTGGGTGATTGTTGATCGATTAACCAAATCTGCACATTTTCTACCGATCCATAAGATGAACTCTTTGGATCGCCTAGCGGACATGTACTGTAGAGAGATTACCAGACTTCACGGCATACCTCTGAGTATCATTTTAGATAGAGATCCGCGCTTCACTTCATGATTCTGGCAGAGTCTCCAATAGGCCTTGGCTATAGACACTTGAGGATCTGTTGAGAGCATGTGTTATGGATTTCGGAGGTAGTTGGGAAGATCAGTTACACTTAGTGGAATTTGCGTACAACAATAACTATCATACTGCAATTCAGATGGCGTCGTTTGAGGCTTTGTATTGCAGACCTTGTCGATCTCCTACCTTATGGAAAGAGGTTGGCAAACTACAGATGTTGAGGCAACAGAGCATTCATCAGATGTAGAGTTAATACGTATTATCAAACGGAGGATGTCAGAGGCTTAGGATCAACAAAAGAGTTATGCAGATCGGAAACAGAGACCTCTAGAGTTTTCCATGGGCGACCAAGTATTTCTTCGTATTTCACCCACTAAAGGAGTTAAAAGATTTAGTTTAAAGGGCAAGTTGGCTCCTCATTATATTAGGCCCTTTTCAGATACTAGAGAGGATAGGTGAGGTAGCCTATTTGTTGACACTACCACTGACTCTTGCAGGTGTACATAATGTGTTTTATGTACCCATGATGAGGAAGTATTTGTTAGATCCTACTCATATTCTGAGGGATGTGTCATTTCCAATCTAGCTTGATGCTAATTATGAGGAGGTTCTTGTGTGAATTTTGGATCGCAAGGAGCGCTAGTTGCAGAACAAAACCATCCGACTCGTCAAGGTTGGATGGCAACATCATACTGATGAAGAGGCAACCTAGAGCTTGAGGATGAGATCCAATCTTGATACCCCCACCTATTTACTTAAGATGCGTGTAGTTCCTTCGGTACTTAAACTGATTGATTATGCTATTATTGGTTACCGCACCTAGGTAGTAAATTTAGGGACCAAATTCTTATTAATGGGAGAGAATGTTAGATATGGTAAATAAATAATAGAAAAATAATAAGTTGGGATTGAGAAATAACTTATAGAATTTTCTAAGAATTTTTAGAAATTTTTCGGGATTCAAACCAAATTTATTTGACATAGTTTAAGGGGATCAATTTATTAGTCTTTGAAGGGGGGAATATCAATTAAGCTGGGAGTTGATTGATCTAATTAACCTAAAGTTGGAGTTTTATAAACCTAAGTTTTCTTCTTCTCCTCATTTCACCCGATCCCCTTCTCCCGCTCATCTCACGTTCCACTCCACCACCACCAACTCCACTTCCCCTGAGCCCGTGATCACCACTCCACCGACGCCGTCATCGTCAATCTTCACCGTCGACCTAGCAAATCCCTCTTTGCTAGATCCAATAGCCTACCGGGAGCTCTCCATCGTCTGCCCGGGGTCAGGCCTCAAGATCCCTCTCCACTTACCCGATTTCCCTTCTCCTTACTCCTCTTTCTTCTAGAGGTCAACTTCCAGCCCCGACATCGCCTGTTGTTGTCGCCATTGTCCGACCAGCCACAACCGCCAGCCGCAGTTGCAGCCCCACTAGCTTCCTTGGCCGGTGGTATTGAGCCGAAGCCGCTGTAGCTACTGCTTCCTAGGGTTGACCAGACGTCGATCAAATAGTTCGGACCTGAGCTTCGGCGTAATCTTCTCTAGTTAGCGACCACTGACTATCACTGGCGCTTCCCCATCTTTGCTCCTGCCAGATTCAACCAAATATGGGTCAGAGCTGAATCTTGGCCATCTAGCTCCGACCATCCCCAATTCTTCTGCCCCCATTTTGATTCTTCTCAGCCACTCTCGTTCCAACAAAATCCAGGGCTGCCAGCCAACTACCACTGCTTCAGCCATTTTGTTCCGGCCAATTCCATTATTCTGACCATCACAGATCGGTTTCGACAACCACCCTAGCTAAGGTAAGGGGTTGTGGTGTTAGTTGAGTTGGTTTGGCATTTGTTCTAGAGTTGATTTGTGTACTGCCATCTTGATACAAATTGTTTCAACCAATCTAGCTCTGGCCAGTGCTATTGTTCTGGTCGATTCTACCTCCGGCCACCACCTCCAGCAGGTATACTTAGAGTGGTAAATCTGATTTGGAGTAGTTGGATTGTGGATACTAGCTTAGCTTGAGATTCTTGGTTTTGTGTTGATTTAATTGTGATTAAGAATATTTGGTAATAGTCTAATACCTTAATTATATTTTGGATTTTTGATTTGGGGTTGACTAGATTCAAATATTGTGTAGATGAGATAGCCCTTGATAGGGAATCATTGTTGGTTGTTTGATGTTCATAATTGGGAGATTATTGACTAGGGTTAATGTTAATGGTTCTATGGATGATCTAGATTGGACTCATGGACCTCTTTGTGGTTAGGTTTGTGATGTTAAGAAGAGATCTCATATTCGTATGCCATTTAACTAGGAATTGAAATTCATCTATGTTGAATACCTAGGGATTTTAGCTCCCTAAGTTGTTGATTAAGGGGATTGTTAAACAAGTGTAATTAGATGATTAACCCACCTAATTTAATTAGTGAGTTTTGTTACACATATTAGTCTGGTATTTTTATAGTTTTTGTATTGATACCTATAGGATCCGGATTCGAGATGGTGTATCGGATCTGAGGTTATTTTGCATGATCTACGATTTTAAGGTGGGTATTTCTTCCCTTGCTCTCTTTAGTATAGATTGATATTAGTGCATGATTTGTTACTTTGAATAGGTAGCTGTATTTACCTTGACTCTATTCACATGCTATATGAGTTTGATACCTGTTGCTTGTACTTGGAGTCGATCTGTTTATATCCATGCAGTCTCTTTTATTTTCTTATCCTGTAGTGTGTACACGTGTGTGGTGTGCACGATAGGAACATGCTTATGTGTTGTGTAATCATCTAGTAGTTATACACGCGTATGGCGTGTACTTATCTTCATCTGCTAATTCCATGTATACTCATGTCATATAGTCGTTAGACATGAGTGTGACGTGTATTTATATTCATATGCTAGTTCTCTGTGTATTCATGTCATGTAGTTGTAGGCACGTGTGTGGCATGTGTTTAGGATATTTATCCTGTGTATCATTACATACATTTATGTTTTATATATGTGGACACATGTGTGACAGGTACCTTACCTGTTTAGAATCGTTGTATGCATATATGAACACGTGAGTGATGTGTATTGTAGGTGATATGACATGTTAGAGGTTATAACTCATCTCTGATTGGATGTTATAATCACGTGTGTGACGTGTATTATAGTTGATCTGTCTTGATTGGATGTGAGATGTACATTGCATAGATATACATGCACGATGGTAGGGTTGGTTGTAACTTACTCATCATGGAGATGCAAGTATGATATCGATTATGGCTCCCTTCGGATGTGAGCTAGTCGTAGCATCACAGTGTTGCATGCATGCTATCGATTATGACTCCCTTCGGGTGTGAGTTAGTTGTAGCATCTTGGAGATGCATGTAAGCTATCGATTATGGCTCTCTTCGGCTGTGAGCTAGTCATAGCATCACAGTATTGCATGCATGCTATCGATTACGGCTCCCTTCGGGTGTGTGCTAGTTGTAGCATCTTGGAGATGCATGTATGCTATTGATTATGTCTCTCTTCGAGTGTGAGCTCGTCGTAGCATCATATTGTTGCATGCATGCTATCGATTATGGCTCCCTTCGGTTGTGAGCTAGTTGTAGCATCTTGAAGATGCATGTATGTTATGGATCACTTCTCCATTCGGGTGTGAGAGCATCGTAGTCATACTATTGCGTACTTATTGCTTGACTGTATGCATCCGATATATGGATGAGTTGAGTTTTCCTCTCCCAGATAGTGAATGTATACCCTGGGTTGCCCATGAGGCCATTCATGGTAGAGCATTCTCTCGCAGCCCTTAGCTAGATAGCTACCTCCTATCTGCCCATTAGGTCATTCATGGTAGAGTGTTTTCCCGTAGACAGGGACCATGACATTTTGGATTGCCCATGAGGTCATTCGTGGTAGAGCGTTCTCCCGCAGTCCATAGCTGATGAGCTAGGTGTTTTGTTCATTTGTATATCCTGTGATGGAGCATTGCTCCCACACATGTGACTTATTACTGTTACTTGCTCTGGTACATGCATATGAGATGTTGTACTCATGTTGATTATTATTGGTACATGCATGTGAGATGTTAAACTCATGTTGATCTTTTTTGTCACTACTCATGATACTATGTTGTTATGTGACCGCAAGTGCACGATAATATCATTAGTAATATAAAAGATTATCGTATCCACAGAGACTGTTGATTAAGCACTAGTGATTTTGAAAAGTAGGTTATCTAAACAATCGTAGGTTGGTTGAGTGCTTGAGAACTAGAGAAAAAAGAAAAAGAGAGGGGGAGAGAGAGCAAGAGAGTTGGTTGTGTGAGAGAGAGTTGGTTGAGAGGGAAGTGAGTTGTGAAGGTTGGTTTAGGGAGCGATTATAGGCTTTCGATTTCACTATGATGTTAGATAATATCCCTATAACATGTTCATCTCCTAATTCTCAACACTACTCCTATGAACTAGGGTAAGTTCCAATGTAATGATCTTTTAATTCTAGAAAGTGGAATAAGTGTCGATGCCCTCTGTCACTAAGGGCATAAATGTTCGGTTGAATGAGAATCCTTTATTACTGAGGATCTTCCGATTATCCAGTCTAGTAACAACCTTAACATAGAAGCAAACACCCTAGATCTACATGCATCATTCACATACACATTTCATCAAACATGTACAAGACACAACACATATAGCACAAGAGGTAACATCTCTTTGAAATAAGAAATTAGCATATCCATAGTTCATACCTCATTAATCACATCATAGATACTCCCTAACCCTAGAATACAAGAGATCTACTCCATAGACAAGGACAGAAAACACAAAGACAAGTAAATAAACATTCTATTCCGATCTAAAGAGAAAAGGAAAAGAATGCTTAGCCGGTTGATGTCTTGGTCTTCGAGAGTGCTCTCCTTGCTTGGATGATGGATGGATCGGAGAAATTCACCTCAGATCATCGGAGAAATATCTAGAAATGGAGTGTGGATGGACCTAATGTTCTCCCTAGAAGGGAAGAACAACTCCCTTGAGAAAGGAGTAAACACCCCTTTTATAGGCATGGGGCACGACCCATTCTTTTCTAGCACACGGTCGTGCCTGAGAAGCACGACCTGCTCTTGAGGCTGAGTGAAGTGGAGGCACGGTCATGCCTGTAAGGCACTACCCAGGGTTGAGGAAGCACTGCTAACTAGACACCATCGTGTCTGGGACACACGGTCGTGCTTGAAGTTCTCCCAGGAATGACACAAGTCCGTGTTTGGGACACACGGTCGTGCCTTGACTTTCTTCAGAAATGTCACACAGCCGTATTTGGGACACAAGACCGTGCCTTGAGCTCCTTTTCGGACTGAGGCACGCCCGTGCTTAGGGGGCACGGCCAGTGCCTTGGTCATGCTTGGGGGGCACAGCCAGTGCCTTGGCCGTGCCTGGGTGGCACGACCAGGGTTTTGTCCTGGCTTCTTTGCTTCCTGCTTTGCTTTTTTTCTTTGCTCTCCATTTAAGTTTCATTTTGGTCCGAATCGCCTCTTGTAAATGAAAATAAAGAAAAAGCAAATCTCTGAATGATATGAAGTAAAAAGCATTATAACATAATAAAGTGAGGTGCGATAATGTAGATCATGCCAATGAAATGTAAGTAGATGTGCAATATAAAGTGTCTAAAACATATATAATCTACACACATCAGCAGATTATTTTGTTTTTGACTAATAATGATTGTAGAGAAATTATCTCCAAAAGTGATGGAGGCGCCTCGGATCCAGAGGCGTTGGAGGAACCTCGAATGGATGGAGGTGCCTCAGAGCCAGAGGCGCTGGAGGCATCTCGGATGGATGGAGACGCCTCAACGAAGAGGCGCTGGAGGCGCCTCGGGTTGATGGAGGTGCCTCAGTGCATGGATAAGCAGTAAGGATGGGTTTTCACAAGCTACTGACATGTGGCACTGATGGAGGCACCCCTGACAGCTTGGAGGTGCCTCGAAGTAGATAAACAATGAAGTTCTCAAATTAGATCATCTTCAATGGAGGCACCCCGGATCAATGGTGGGGCCACCATTGAGTTATAAAATAATGTCATGAATAGCAGCCTGGGAACAATTACTGAACGCGAATCTTCTATCATATTGTTGCTCGGAGCTCTCCAACTGCTATGCTATGATCCTGCTGCACCAAACTAGCGCCAAACCCACCTTCTGCAGCAGAATCTTCACCAACACCTGAGCTCTTCCTCGTACATTGCTAAAGTGTTGGGTAATGAATTTTTGTTTAAATTAATTATTATTCTTGCATAAGGAAAGTGTAGGAGTGTTACACTTTCCTTTCACTCTATATTCATTTTCTAGGTCCGAAGGTGCTTCGGAGGAGAAGTTTAGTGGATTGCCTGTCGAAAATATCCCAAAGGGGCATGGGCCTTAGAGTAGGAGTCGGGGGGCTTCGAACCAAGTAAAACAAATTGAGTCATTTTTTATTATATTTTATTTTACATTATTCTTACTTCTGCTGCACACTAGAGTTTCGAACGATTTTTTAAAATTGAAAAGAAAGTTTTAAAACATGTGATTCACCACCCCACCCCTCCCATGTGCACTCGATCCTACAAGTGGTATTAGAGCGGGAAAGCTTGATTTTAGTGCAACCACTAAATCAAGATATTTTATTTTCGAGTTTTTTTCGTTGAATTTATTAATTATTTATTTTTCCCGCACTACTAATCCCAATATTAAGTATTGGAAATTCTTTTGTATGTTTTTTGTTTTTGCAAGAGTTAAATGACCCAGATCGAAGGATACAATACCACTCTCCCCCACTCTTCAATGGGGATGACTTCTTCTATTGGAAGAAAAGGATGAAGATCTATCTCAAGACTGACATCGAGCAAAGGTTCAACATTCGGCGAGGATACACAACACCGACAGATGAATCCGGTGCACTCCTCGACCCTGAAAAATGAAACCCTGAAATGAAGAAGAAGGCCTAGACTGATTTCAAGGCACTTAACACTCTCCAATGCGGGCTGACATAGGAGGATCTCAATCGGGTTGGACCCTATAAAAATTCAAAAGAACTCTGGGACAAGCTGATTGAATTACATGAAAGCACAAATGACTCCAAGGTAACTAAGAGAGACCTTCTTTGAATAGTCTATTTAATATTAAAATGCAGGATGGAGAAACCGCAAGTAAATTGCATGCAATGATCAAGAACATTCTCAACGGACTCCACTTGATCGGCCACCAGATGGAAAATAGGGACATAATAAGGTATGCTCTAAATTCATTTCCTAGAAATACACTGTGGGAATATATCGTAGATGCTTATAAAGTTTTGAGGAATCTCTCTAAATTAAGGTTAGATGAACTCTTCTGTGAATTAGAATTGAATTAATAGACTAACTCAAAATAGGTTGAGAAAGACATAGCTTTTCTTGCAGGTTCTACCATGGAGGTAAAGACGAAAGCCCAAACTAAAATCGAACCAAAAGACAAGTCTGACTCAGGATCAGATGAAGAAGAACAACTAGTGAACTTGGTAAGGAAGATGTTCACTAGAAAAGAAGAAATACTTCACCAAGAATGATCTACAGGTGATGATTAAGTCTACACCCAACAACGCAAAGGCAAATATCACCTATTATGGATGCAACAAGAAGGGGCATTTTAAGCACAAGTGCCCTAATATGAAAGAAGATAAGTCCAAGAAGATCAGAAGAAAGAAGACACTCAAAGCCACCTGGGATGAGTCTTCTTCAAAAGAATTAGATGATGAAGAATCAAAACAAACAAGCTACCTCGCATTGATGGCAATTGGACCTGAGTCAGAAAGTGAATCAGACCAAGAAGATGAGTGTAAGTACGAGTCAACCCACAGATTTATATTCGATTCAGAAGGTTCTAATGAGGTATATTTTAATTTATCTGCAAAATTTTTTAAAGTTTTTTCATGCTTAAATAAAAAATTAATTAAATCTAAGGAACATGCTAAACTACTCAAGGAAAATAATGACCTTAAGGAGCAACTCAACTCGAGTTCTTCAACTAACCAATTTCAAGATGGAAACTCAACTCAAGTTGTAAAACTTGAGGAAGAGAA
>JBBUKS010505141.1:0-13946 GCA_038050645.1 Hedychium gardnerianum | reverse complement strand
TAACATTTCTTCGATCGATAACATCTTTTTAATTGCTTGAATCTCTTCATTTGACAAGTTCCACATCAAGTCCTCAAAGGCAACTCTTCTATATACTTTCTTGTTTTCTTTGTGCTTCAACTTCTCTTTTTTTTTTTCCTCGGCAATTGTCTTTCCAACAGCGTACTGACTTCAAGTTGTATTTTTTTTAACGTAGATATTTAATTTTTCAAATTGATTAATTTTAGATACGATAAATTTAATTTTATAAAAAAAATTCATCAGCTATTAAAAATAAATCGAAAAATATTAACGAAGGCAGTAGAATTTTTTTTCCTAATATATCGTACTCAATATTTGAATTTTAAAATTTTTAATTATTTATTTATAAATTTAATCATTATATTAAGTCCGGAGCGATCATATAATATTGGCACGTATCGATGCAATCATTCAAAACTCGGCCACTTATTTCTCACCATCATGCTTTCCACACTCAGATTTGCTTGTTAATCATAATGAGGTGAATTCAAGTTAAGGAGGAGGATGAACTGGGTTAGGATGTAGTGATTAAATTTTTAAATATGAATCTTAAGAATTTTAAAATTGAGATTTAGTTAAGATTGAGAGGTGAATTGTAAGAAAAATTTCCATCATAGGAATGTTTTTTGATTTATTTAATGATTGATAAAAAAAATTTATAAGATTTTTAATATTAATTGATTTAAAAAATTAAATATTTGATGGAAGATGAAGTAGATAAGTTTGAGTAGTTTGATAGTGCGTTTAGGCACATATTATCAAGTCAAGAGGACAAAGATGACAAACTACTTGGTCAAATTAGATTTGAATTTAAGCACACAACTATCTCGTCGTCGAGACAAGGTTGGTACACAATATCCTCAAGATAAAAAGTTTATTGTGAGATTTTAGATTTTTTAATATTTTTTAACTATAATTTCTTAGCATAGATAATGCTAAAAGCTCGTTAGAAATTAATGCACAACGAATTTTGATTTTATAATTTGTACTTTCTTTGTTTTTTTAATCGTGGAGAAGTTCTGTCTCTTATTATTATTATTATTATTTAATTTATAGGATGTATTTTGAAAATCAAGCTTTCTGTTTTGGGGCATAAAAGTGGGCCGGGTTAATTTTAATTAGGCCGGATTTTTCATACCTCGATCACTGATTAAAACCAAGTTCCCGGGTCAATACTACTGAACAGCGAACAGCAAACCCAAGGCGCTCTCTTCGTTTTTGGTCTCCCGCTCCTCGCTCGTCCCTCGCCGCTCTCGATCTCGTCGTCGAGACCCTCGTCGGCGCCGGCAGTCTCCTTCCCGATGTTTGCCGACGGCGGGAAGTGCATCGAGCGACTTGGCCCTTCCAATCTGCACTCTGCGTCGAGCATTTGGCCCAGCTATTTCCCACAAACGGAGTTCGCCTTGAGCGACCGAAGGCTCAAGCTCGTCTGCCAACTCGCAGACTTCTTCTCCACTTCCCAGGCCGATCATTTCCTCTCCCAGGTGACGCGTTCCTCTCTTCTGTGCGTGCTTTCTTGGTTTCTGTTTTTCTACCAGTCCGGAACGATGGATGGTTGATGGTTCTTTATCCATTTAGTTTCATTTGTGATACCATGATTGTCCTGAAGGGGAATGTGCTATATCGTACTGAATTTCTTGGATAGAGTTTTTCGAGGGAATGCATATTTGTGGGAGTTTAGGGCACGTGGATAGGTTTTGGTCGAGAGTATGCAGATTTGTGGGAGCAGAGCTACGTTAAGCTTCTGTTTGCAAATGCAGATTTAATGGTACCACAAAAACTTATTGCTCAATAAAAGGTTTTTTTATGCCAAGTTACAATGGAAGGAAACTGGAATAACCCGACCTCAAAACTAATTTACTGCCCAACGGGATGCTCTGTATCTCCTAATGAATACATCTGGCTGGAATCCCCCTTTCACGTAGGATCATATGAAGGGCTATTTCTTTAATTGTGCATGAACTTTAAAGTGGAATGTATAAATCTTAAAGCGTTACTTTCTTTTTTTTTCAATTTTGATTTGGTAGCACCTAAGCTGTAATTTAGTAGCACCTAAGATACAATTTGTAATTTGGCAGTACCCATAATATAATTTCATAGTACCTATAGTACAATTTGATAGCACGTACGATACAATTTAGCAACTCTGAATTTATGCATATAAAATAGTGCTTTAAGATTTATGCACGAATCCACTTTAAGATTCATGCACAAACAAAGAAACGTTCCTTCATTTGATCATGCTTGAAGAGAGCCTTCATGCTAGTCCCATCCACTCTGGACACACATTTGTTTCTCTTTACCTCTCTTTATCTCCTTCATCAATCCATTTATTGGAATTTCAATTTGGAAAGTACTTATTCTTGGATGATGGCATTACATTTTAGGATTGATTTCCTACCTTAATTTATCATTGATGGTTTTGTTTTCTGGTTCAGGTGCAAGATGATTGTGGTGTCTTATCTCTCCCTGTTGATATGCAACAATTACGCAAGCTATGTGGAGTTGATGAATTTTATGTCATTTTGGATGAAGAGCCGAAGGAAGCTATTTTGTGCATGGGTGCTGCAGTCCACATGGTATGTCTCTTGCATTATATAACCTGCGTCCTCATTTGTGCTGATTACTGATCCTTACTCGATCTTCAAACAGGTTCTCCCAATGAAGAAAAATAATTACTTTCTGGAGGATATAGAGAAGATAAACATTCGATTGTATAACTACCCTGAATCAATGATTACTTTAAAGAACTTGAAAGCTGCATATATAGGTGGTGGTTTAACTTCTCTTCTTCTTCTTCTTCTTCTTCATCTTTTTTCTTTTTTAATTTCACTAGCCTACCAATATTCTAGTAAACCAAGATGAGGATTTCAGTTTATTACAGGGAAACTAGTTTCAGTGCATGGTTCAGTTGTCAAAGTCAGCACAGTAAGACCTTTGGTTCTGCAGATGGATTTTGCATGTGGAAAGTGTGGAACTGTTATCACACGGATATTCCCTGATGGGAAATTTTCTCCTCCAATGGTCTGCAGCATCCAGGGATGCAGGAGCAGATCTTTTAGTCCAGTTAGATCCTCTGCAAAACCAATAGATTTTCAGAAAATAAGGTATGCTTTGTTTTCTCTTAACATAAACTTAAGTTTCATATTTTTCTTCTGAGATTCAATCTTGATGTTGTTTTTAACTCAGAATTCAGGAGCTTCTTAAATCATCAAGTCATGAAGAAGGTCGGATGCCTCGCACTGTTGATTGTGAATTAACTGATGATCTTGTTGACTCTTGCATCCCTGGTGATGTGATAACTGTCACTGGTATTATAAAAGTAATAAACAGCTACATAGACGTTGGAGGAGGTAAAGTTTCCTTTCTTCTAGCAGCTAGCATTTGGTAATGGGTCCGATTTTAGAATTGAATTTTCACCTTCTGGATTTTTAAATAGGACATAACAATAAGAATAACTGAACTTGATCAAATGGAATCATATATTTAGAACAACTTGATGGAATAATCTTCAACATACATCTTTTGATACTTAGATTCTTCATCTACCTCTTTTGTACCCTTGTCAGATACCGACACTTGAATACCAACACTCCAAGTAGACACTCGGATACCAACAGCTAGTGGCATTCTTAAGTTCCAAGTGTTATGAGATTGGCAGATGCAATAGCATTATCAAGATTCTATTGACTTCTAGCCCCTCACTTATTCCAGTCACATAAAGTGGTCTATTATGCTCTGTTGTGCCTAGGAGAAGACCATCATTAAAGGTGGTGGATGATACACGACTAACATTAAATTTCTTTCTTTTTATATTCAATAAAGAAAGCTTTTGTAGGTTTTGTATCTGTGTATGAGAACATTTCTTAGTTCTTGAGACATTATCAAAGGATCATATAGGCTGAGTTAAAGGATAGTAAGATAGCAACAACCTGTGCTATAGGAGGTTGACCAAACTTATTCACGTTAATTATAATTCTTAATTCCTGATTGTATAACCATTTTGTTCCTTCCTATATTGATCCTTTTTATGTTGTTTTCAAGAGCTTCCATTTTCCTTACTCTCTTTTGAGAATCAAGATATACAAATTATGCCTTTTCATTTTACATGCCACTGATTTTTCAGGAAGGTCGAAGAACAAGCATCAAGGATTGTACTATCTATATTTGGAAGCAGTTTCGATCAGAAGCTTAAAATCTAATAACCCTGAGGATGTTCAAGAAAACAATTCCAAAAGTGGAGCGTCTACGCTATCTGATTTTATCTCATTTTCACCTAAAGATCTTGAATTTGTGGTGAAATTTTTTGAGGAGCATGGTTCTGATGTATTCCGTACCATACTTCATTCCTTATGCCCTTCTATCTATGGGCATGAACTTGTAAAAGGTACACTTTTCTATATACTTCTTGTGATATATGCATTAATCTAAATTATGGAATCTTTTGAACCAAAAATGCAAATCTGATCTTTTCGATTAATAATTTTTTTAAAAACTGGTTTTGACTTCCTCGGAGGCTAATGGCTTAGATTATTGCACTCTTTAACAAGGAATAGCATAGCTATCATTGAAACAATCGACAAAGTTTATTTTCATTTTTCTTTTTGTCAGCTGTAGAAAAGTATAGAGGATAAGAAATAGCCAAAGTTAAAAATGTTGAGATTTTTGTGATCATTTGTTCCTAAACCTTATGCAATAATGACAAGGACCAATTATGCTAGGACTGATTTTAGAAATTTCATGGTGAATAGAGATTGATGGAGAAGGAGTATACACACACATCCTTATCCCACATAAGACAGATTGAGGTGGGTTACAGTAGAAAATCTCTCTTCCATCCCTGCATACTATTGGGAGCATGACAGGGCTGAGTGAACCAAACCATGTGAATCACTACAAAAATAACATGAAACTAATCAAGAAAATGCTTGGGAGACACAAGTCCCATTTTCCTAATTTCTCAAGGTTATAATTGGGTGACCATAAATTCTAAAAGATAAGTTATTAGGTAGCATGCTAGGGCTGAAGCAAGCAAAGCCATGTGAATTGAGTACAAAAAATAGCATGAAACTAATCAAGAAAATGCTTGTGTGACACATTTCCCATTTTCTTTCTCAAGATTATAATATGGTGAGACCATAAATCCTAAAAGATAAGCTATTAGCTAGTGCCTAATTTCATAAGCCTACAAGCCAAAGGACCATCATCTAACACATGTTCTTCCATTCAAAAATTCAAGAAAGAAGAAAAGTCTATGATATGTCGTTTTATTGTTGATTCCATTGAATCCTTTCCACAGCTGGCATTGTACTTTCATTATTTGGGGGAGTCCAAAAGCATTCTAGGGATAAGAACAAGGTCCCAATTCGAGGAGATATTCACATCATTATTGTTGGTAATTATCATTTATTCTTTTTCAGTAGTTTTTTTAGTTAGTTTATTAAGTAAATTCACTCTTGTGGTTTTCTATTTGTAATTTTTAAATCCACTTTGTGATTTTCTGTTATTTTACTTGACAGTATTTTTGGCTATATAAACTTTGACATCTCAATTGTAGGTGATCCTGGATTAGGTAAGAGTCAACTCCTACAAGCAGCAGCATCAGTTTCCCCTAGGGGCATCTATGTGTGTGGCAATGCAACTACTAATGCTGGACTAACTGTTGCTGTTGTGAAAGATCCTATGACAAGTGATTATGCATTTGAGGCTGGTATAGTTTTGGCATCATGCTCCAAGTTGTCTAAGTTGCTGTTCCTCTTTTCATTTTTTTGTTTATATTTTCTGCTAGGTTGTTAGAATCCACATTTCTGGCTTTCATTTTGTGGGAGTTTTAAATGATGTAAGGAAGCATGTGCCAGAAACAATTTATCAAGGTGACACATACCATATATGCCATATTTAACATAATTGATCTTCAGAATAATTTATTCAGACATATGCTCTTTCCATAAAGTAAATTATAAAATATCTTGTACTTTATTTGAAATAATTTTGTAGTCACTATGATATATAACTCATTAGAGCCTTGAACTATGAAGTATTAGAGAGAGGGAAAAAAAATAATGAAGTCAGTTTGATGAAGTTAATTACATTTATAAAACTATGAAGGGGTGTAGAAGAACATTGGAGACGAGACCCTATTTTTCAGATAATAATTCATTTTCATTATAACCAGAAAAATGTTTTTTCTGTCAATCCGTCTTTAGAGTTTAAACAGACAGTGATTCATTTCCATTATAACCAAAAAAGTGATTTTTCTGTCAACTGAACTTGAGGGTTTAAACAGATAGTGACTCATTTTCATTTTAATGAGAAAATTGATTTTCTGTCATTCCAACTTGAGAGTTTAAACGGATAGGAATTCTTTTCCAGTATAACCAGAATTTTGATTTTTATGATGGCTCTATTTATATTTATACGAATACCCATTATATAGACATGTTTGTGGTTGGCCTAACCATAGGTTTAAACAGGTGCCATGGTTCTTGCTGATCGTGGGTTATGTTGCATTGATGAGTTTGATAAAATGTCTGCTGAACATCAGGTACCATAATCTGATGATTGCAGAGATGCCTTCTTTAATTTTCTTGCCAAAAAATGAGTTCCTTATTGAATTAAGTTTGTAGGCTCTACTTGAAGCAATGGAACAACAGTGTGTCTCTGTTGCAAAGGCTGGGTTGGTGGCAAGTTTGTCAGCTCGTACGTCTGTTTTAGCAGCTGCAAATCCTGCTGGTGGTCATTATAAGCAAGTTTCTCCTAGTTTCTTTTATATACCTTGTGAATTATTGTCTAGATCATTTTGTTCATGTCTTCAATGGAGACATATTGCATGACAATTTGTTTGATGTTGAATCCAACTTTCTCATGTTTTAATTGAACAGGTCAAAATAATGTGTTTAATAAAGGTAGAGTCTTGAGATACAATAGGCATAATGCTCTAAGAGTCTTTAGTGCTATTATTAGTTTTCCCTTGTCAATGATGTGTTTGACTTGCATATAGACTAAAATGTGGAATTCAAGTTTAAGGCAGTATATTGTATATATTTTTGTTTGTTATTGGTAAATCTTATTGGTATGGAAAAATAATACCTTCTCGCATGGGACAAAATAAGTTGTATGATTAATCTATTACTGAAAATGAAAGATTTGATGGATGAAAAGCTAGAATAGCAAATCAAATAAGTCTTTTCCTAATGGTAGTATTTGACAAGTACAAGGAGGATGTAAAGATAATGATGGTGCAATTGTGGTGTGGAGGATTGAGGGTGATGACAAATTAATAGCCAAGCTACATAAGAGTTGGGGAATGACAGCATGTGACAGAAGCAATCTGTCATTTTTTTGCCATGAGAGCAAAAGGGTGTAGTCTTAGGCTTCACTGTGGAAATATAATATGTGTGGATATTCTAATAAAGCTCCCCACATAGTTATGGATGAATTGTGAATGACACAGATTAGAGTTTGTTATTTTGGAACGATGCATGGATATCATTTGCAACTACATGGTTGAGATTTTAAATGAACACATCATATTGATGGAGTTGATGAATGAACTTGTTTAGAATTGCTACTTTCAGTTCTTTCATTTGTTGATGATATTACATACTGTCTCTACGATGATAACTTCACTAAATTATTTACATGTACAATACAATTGCAGTATTTGTCATTTGTTTTGGGCTTCTCTTTTCAGAGTACAACAATATCTTCTTTATACAGTGAATCCATTATTTTTCTGAAATCCTTTATTTTGGATCACCTTGGATTTTCTTTGGGAGGCCTATTAGTTGTGATTGACTAGTTTTCATATTGACTCAATGCAGTCGTGCAAAAACTGTCAATGAGAACTTAAGAATGAGCGCCGCACTCCTCTCACGGTTTGATTTGGCTTTCATATTGCTAGACAAACCAGATGAGCAGCTGGATAAGCGTGTCTCTGACCATATAATGGCAGTAAGTTACTATTTTCAGTAGTTGCCTGTAAAGCTCTCTGTTTTTTTTTAAAAAGGAAACAATAACAGTCTCGATCCTTGTCAGGGTAAGGGTGACATGTTCAGCATCTAAGATTAGATATATAATTGCACTTTAAGGGACTAATAGCATGCTTATTGAATTTTAATGGTAAACAATTATTTTGGTATGCAGTTTCATACTAGAAATATGGAGCACTCGACCGCCAAGAAGCAACGGATGGGTACTTTTTCTTTTCATCGGTTTACATTTCAAACTCCTGTAATCTCTAAATTCATTACAATATCTGCAGCTCCTTCTGACAAGAATCTGGAGTCAAGTATTCTGGATGGTTCCTTGGCTTCCAGGTTAAGATTGAATCCTGTGAAAGACAAGGATTTTGTTCCCTTGCCTGGTTCTCTTCTTCGCAAGTACATTGCTTATGCGAGAAATTTTGTCTTCCCTAGGTAATTAGGTTAATACTAAAGGCAATACACTTTCAAAATTCTTTAGCAGGTTCTTTCTCATACCTTCAGCTTCTTTCTCTTAAGGATGTCTAGACCAGCAGCTGAAATTTTGCAGAACTTCTACTTGCGGCTAAGAGACCGGAGCACCTCAGCTGATGGCACACCTATCACTGCTAGGCAGTTGGAAAGCCTAGTAAGGTTGGCAGAAGCTCGTGCTCGATTGGATCTCAGAGAAGAAATTACTGCTGAAGATGCAAAGGTAGCCTTCTGAAATTTTATCAGAACTTCTGCCCTTTTACAGTATGTGGTAGATTCTCCATTTATTTCTTAGGTTTGTTGTCATAAATAAAATACATGTCAAGCATTTACCACCAACTAAATCAATTTAATGATCTTTTGAACCCACCCAATCAGAATATTGAAGGCAAATAATAAATTTATTATGGCCAAACTAAATATTTTCTCATAAGTTGTTTGGGTTGATTCTAGCAAACAATAAATCATGAGCCTCGACTATCGGGAGTCAGCCACATGAATTTTATCCAAACATTGAACTTAGGACTGATGTTACTTTCTGATGAAAATCATGCACGTATGGTTGTTGGAACTTCTATAATCAAAGCTAAGATTTCAAATGATTAGAGGAAAATCTTCAGTTTCCTCTCTCTAGAAGTAGAAAGAATATCCAAGTAATTGTGATTGGATCACCTTGATTGAGAATATCAGATGACTTTCTGTTTCTGCAAATAATAATACTTGTTCCCCTTCTCCCTATCTCTTTGTGTAAACCATCCACTTTTTCAGGTGTACAATTCAATTCGTTGAATTAAAGAAATATAAAATTATAAGGAATGAAAAGAAAATTCGCTAAATTAGCTTGGGTCACACCACATTGAGTTAGAGCAAGTTGGTTGATCCAATTCAGAGAATTGTTTTGAATCCATGCCAAACTATGTCCAGGGCTAATATGCCAAACTGGTCAATTCTGCGATCCAACACGGTTTCAGATCGTTGGTTGTAATTACATGGTCCATTAACATAGGAGAGTGCCTAATTCATTCTGTCAGTCTGTCTCATTTGAAGCACAAAAATTAAAAGCATATTAGTCTTGCAGATCTTTTGTTTTTCAGTGAAAAAAAACATTCAGATTTTTATGTTTGTCTAGGGCATGTTTAAAACAAAATTTAGTCACCAAAAAAATGCAATAATTTAAGAGATAGACATTACTAGTTATAGTCTTTCAAGCACAATGCGAGCATAAGATGCATGTAGCTAACTCCAAATAGTGGGTATAGAATTTTGCTGATGATCCTTGTGTGGATGATGCAGTCCATGATTTGTTGCAGGATGTTGTTGACATCATGAAAGAATCTTTGTATGACAAATATGTCGATGATCATGGCTTTGTTGATTTTGGACGAAGTGGCGGGATGAGCCAACAGAAGGAAGCAAAAAGGTTTCTCAGTGCACTAAACAAACAATCTGAGTTGCAACAAAAAAATTGTTTCTCAATTTCCGTAAGCAGCATAATTATCTATTTGCATAAAATTCAAAAGACGCTGCTTTCTTGTTTTCTAATGCACGTGTTACTGATGCCAGGAGATATACAGCTTGGCCGACAAAATCGGCTTGCGAGTTCCAGACATCGATACCTTTGTGGAGAACTTGAACAGCGTAGGCTATCTTCTTAAAAAAGGGCCAAAGATGTATCAGGTGATTCCTTGTGAACCAGTATTTACTCTATCGTCTCTCGATAAATTAAAATGCTCCATAGAGAACTTCTTTGCAATGTTGAGTGAATTCAGTTAACCGATAGCATCTAGATAATTGCTAATATCTACTATATCAGATTCATTTAGCATCATCTAGCAGTAAGCATAAGTGTAAAATAGGATTAAAGATCTAGTTTGTGAACCAGATATTCATGCTCGAGATCATTAACACAAGTAGGGAACTTTGTCTGTGCAGGTTCTGTCTTCATCCTACTCGCATATTCAATCCACCAGATCAAGATGCTGAGCATGCTACATTTCTCTTGAAGCGGATTCAAGCGTAGACAAGAGGTATAGAGCTGCGTCAAGGAAATAATATTCCATCTTTATCATGTTAAACATGAGAAAATTTTCTCTAAGACACAGACAAAGACTGAAAAGGTCAAAATTCTGTGTGTTTATGCAAGTCATTTTGAGTTGGGATACATGCATCAGTCCAAACAGCATTGTTTCTAGAATACAAACGTAATCAAATGGTGTATTAAAGGGAGGCTCGGCCGAATGAAGACCAAACTAAATTTAAGAAAACGTGGGAAGACTGTTATGAAGCTCCTGTTACTCTGGTTCTCCACTAAAAACATTGATAATCTGTCATCATTCGAATAATTTCCAAAAGATGGAATTCAAGCTTGTTTGCCTAACTGTCTATTCTTGTCCTTTCCTTGACATTCTTTACTTTAGCAGCCTTCTAGGACTGGATAAGAACCTCGCGTCCCCGTTCTCACAAACACATATCGGGCATGGCGGAGGTGCTGGAGGAAGCGCCGAGCTTCAAGCTTTTCGGAGCCCTGATCGTGGGGGAGCACCGGCGGGTCCAGGAGGAGGAGTAGACTGCGGCGGTTCAGCAATCGGCAGCGGACGAGTCGGCGAGGAGAGTGGCGGCGCTGCCGTGCCCGAGGTGCAAGAGCGAGGAGACCAAATTCTGCTACTTCAACAACTACAACGTGAACCAGCCGCGGCACCTGTGCAAGTCCTGCCGCCGCTACTGGACCGCCGGAGGCGCCATCCGCGACGTCCCCGCCAAGGCCACAGCCCGGAGAGGGGGAGTCGTCGCCAGAGCCGCCCAGGGTTGACATGGCCATTGAGGCCGTTGACTGCAGGTGTTCTCAAATTAATTGTTGGATTACTTTTCTGCCCCCAAAATTGTATTTATTGGAATATTTGTTGCAATATAAATAACGCAATTATTTTGGAAGCCATATTCTTTGTTCTTTTAATAGATTATGTATTGTGATCCATATGCATTATTTCGTGTTACGATGATCAACGAAACTCGTACAGTACAGTTGTAAATTAATTAATATGAATCATGATCATCTATATTTTCCAAAATTATTTTTGTTTGAGGTTGTATTATTTCAGCTCAAAGTATTATCCAAGCTCTGTTCAAACAATAACAGCCTTGAATATTTAAACAATATCTCCAATCTTTATTGATATTCTAATGACTTACATTAGTTCCTTTAAGGTTTCGACAATGAATGTTTAATATACATAACAATATTAGAATTGTGAACCTTGGAAAGTTGAGGCATGAACTGGGAAAATTCTTCATTTCATGCGTGACGAAAATTGAAATAACATCAGGGAATGAGCTCTTCGCCCTTGCGAAAAAGAAGAATATTTTTATTTCTTATTCATGACATTGGAAATGCGATAAATGGAATGGTAGTATCTACTAAGCCAGGGAATTTATCATTTTAGTGAAGATTGCTGCTGTCGATGTCCTCATTCATCTCTTCGGCTGTAGCATTTCCACCGTCTACGTCGCCTTTATTATCGGAAGATGCATAGGCTGAACGACGAGACCGTGTTTGCTGCTGAGTGGGCTGACAAAATCAAAAAGGAAGAAAAATGTATTGTAAAACAGGCATATTGTCCATAAGAAGCAAGGGCAGTCCCATTGATTCATTCTTGGAATGCTGTATACTACTAACTGTTAGGTCGTTGGAATATACTCAATTGTAGAAGAACTATCGTAAATTATGAAGGGGAAGAAAATATAGCTTAAGATATGAATAAAGAGCATCTCGGTAAGCTCCTGATAATGTGGGGTTCTGGGAAAAGGTTTATTATACGTAGCATTGCAAGAGATAGTTTTCGCGACTCGAACTCGTAACTTTCAGGTCACGTGACAACAACTTTATCGTTGTGCCAAAGCTCCTCTTCATAGCTTAAGATATGAATGATTGTGAAATTTTTTGACAATCCGAGCAACATCATGGTTAAGAATTGTTACCTGTAACTTAGGTCGGAGTGCCTCAAGGGGTCCTTTGGGCTTCTCAGCCCCCTGCTACAGTAGTAAACAAACCATGTCGAATGACAGAAGAAAGAAAATTCAAACATTCTTAGCTATTTCATGGAACATGATAATGATACCTTCCCTAAAGCCCAGTCTGCCGAATCAAAGTAAGCTCGTTCGTGATCCTGCATTACTCTCCAAAAATGTTGGTTTCTAGGAATTCAATGAAGAGAATTGAATCATCAAACTTGCCTTGGAGATGAGTGGCGGTTTCTTCGGCACAATTCCTCCATACTTCTTCTTGATTACTTCCTCCTGCAAAGAGTCATTTGTTCCTAATCACATTTTCAGAAAAATAAGACATAAAAAAGAATATATATATATATAGTTTGGCACTCACCTCTTGTTCAGATGATGGCATCTCATTCGCCTCGGTTTGGTTCAAATTCTCACCAGCATCCATGTTTGACATGAAGAGTTCTGATGAATTTAAAGAGCATGTTAGCTAGAAATGAGGATTAGAAATTTGGTAGAAAATTTGCATAAACGTAAAGTAAGATGCAATAGCAGTTACACAGATAGACACTGTAAGTAAAGCAAACAATGTTATGACATGTAAAACAGATTGATCAACAAGACAATTTTGAGACAGACAAAAACAGAAGCAGTTAGGCTTAGGAAGCAATCTATAATTCAGTAATCTTTCTCTGTTCCAGGTTAGATTGGAGTATGAACTTTTGTGCTGCTGGCTGCCAATTATACACTTGACAAGAACAGTACTAAATTTGGCTGTAAACAAGGCACACGCGATGCATCTAGAGATGGAGCAATTCAACCTAACGATAAATGTATGGCATTGTACAGATTGGATCTCAACAAATCACCATACGACCAAGTGCCCAAACACAAGATCAGAAATGAATCGCCTTCATTCTCGTAGCTGTTCCACAAATCCCTATCCGATCTACCTGACTGGTCTCACCGAGTAAATCCCGCACTTCAGGGCCGCAATCCTCATAAGCGAGATAGGATTCATGATAGGAAGAAAAATTAAAAGCAAGTTTTTTGCTATTGAAAGAACAGATTGCGCCGGAATCAGAAAAAAGACGGAAAACGAACAAAATAAATAAGAGATTTGGTAAAAGCTAGCAATGGAAGAAGTAGTAGCTTCCAGTACCTCCGGCGAGAGAGGGATCTTGAATTCAACGATGTCGAAGACGGAGGGAGGGGTGATCCTTTCCTCCTCCTCTCCGCGTCTCCCCAAATTCCACGATGCGACGAGAGACGAACTGAGAGAAGACAAAGGAAACGCGTAGTATTGAGAATCCCGGGACAGGGTACAGCGTTGATCCTCCTCTCACAAGGCGAGCGTGTAGGACCCACCATATGTCCCCACGGGATGACCTGTTGGCTAGTACATGAGGTGTTGCCACAATAAGGTCTAGGGGTCAAATCCTGGCTAGTAGCCAGGTTCCTGCCCCCCTTATGCACTAG
>JBBUKS010505122.1:0-13948 GCA_038050645.1 Hedychium gardnerianum | reverse complement strand
TAGCAGAGAGCTCCAGGCGAAGAGCCTGGGGATCTCGCTCCGACGCTCAAGTCAGGTCAGATAGCCCGGACGTATAGCAACTATATGCGCAAGAGTTAGTAAGTATAGAAAAACCTCCTTTTCTACAGCGACATCGGTTCCTTTATATACTCCTCATAAGCGCGTGCGACCAACATTTAATGTCGCGTGCTTCGGAGGCATGGACTAACATGTTCTGGCCTGAAAGTATCACCGTTTTCTGAATTCCCGGGGAGTGCCTGAGGTACCGTTGGGGGTGTTCTGGTCGTATAGGCGAGGGGTGCTTTGGTCGTACGAGCGAAGGGTGTCGTGGTCGTACGGGCGGCGCTGGAGTTAGCTTTTATAGTTATACAGGAGACCGAGATCCATGATGAGGCTGCTCTTATTCCTGACCGGGGGTGGTTCACAGAAGTCCCCCGATCGGTCAGAATAAGATATATATCCAACCGGGGTTCTTAGGGGAGTCCGGTCGGTGAAGAGAATGTATACGTCCGATCGGAGGTTATGAGGCGCGACCCGACCGGAGTTTCCAACGGGAGACCGGTCGGTGAGGGGTCAGGGGCGACCCGATCGGTGCCGACCGGGGTTCTTGGGAGAGTCCAGTCGGTGAGGAGAATGTATACGTCCGACCGGAGGTTATGAGGCACGACCGGACCGGGGTTTCCAACGGGAGACCGATCGGTGGGGGGTCAGGGTCGACCCGATCGGTGATGTTAACATATCCACGTGGCGCTGATCTTAATCTTGACTTTGACCAGACATCACGTGATACCAATCAATATGGTTAAATGGTTCAAGTCTAATCACCCGTATCATGTATCATTATTTTTATCATGCACCACAATTCTAACTAAAAAAATGGCTTCTCTTCTAACAGAGGAGAATAATCAAGGGACTATTCTCAGATATTTACGTTCATTGGTCCCTGAACTTAAAGAGGATCATGAGGATTTCCTAGCTACAGAATCCTTGGTTGTCCAAGGAGCCTTTTACTCAGGTTCTTCTTCATATCTTTTAATGTTTCTTTGTATGTGTTCACCTTGATCTCAATATATTAAATATTGATGTCAACATTTATGATTTTTCTTTTTTCCTTTCCGTTTTTTTACCTTATGCGTACGAGATAAACTGTTTTCTTCAACTTTTGCTCCAATCAGTGATTTTCAACTGACTTCTTGTTCTGTTGTTTTTGATGTAAGACTCTTTAACCCCCAAATATGGATTTTGAGGAATCTCGTAGAAATTTCATTCTAGAGTGAGGGAATTCCAGCTGAATTTCGTGAACGTCGGGATTATTACTCAAGTTACCACGGTTGTGCAAATATAGGTTGTATTGATTAGTTACAGAAGGCTGCTTCCCAAGTTTGGCAACTGATACTGTATCCTATCATTCAATTTTATTTTAAAATATTATTATTTATTTACGAATTTTGTCGATATTTTAGCTACTTCGCCTGATTTTGCATACGTGATTTGAGTTTTATTTGATGTATTTAAAACAAGAAAATTCCATATGATCGCTCTCAATGTGCTATGTACATTATATTTGATCTATTTTCGTTAACTATAATCTATTGACTTGGTTACTGGGTTGGGTTTTGCAGATGGTCATCGAGCAACACTATCTCAAGTTGACGATTCACTTTGTGCAGCTTATCAAAGAGAGCCTTCAAAACCATTGTTCTCCCGCCTTTCAGTGGTCCTCTGTCCTCTCCCGGTACCACTTCCTTTTCCATCAATTTTTGGGAGCAAAATCGGTCGACATGGTGAGTTAGAGTACGATGCAGTTCAAGGGGTTCGACCAAGAGGATCGCTTGATGTGGAATCTATCCCCATGGCTACAAGACTAAGGTCAAGCTGTGCTATTGTGCCTTTTTTGGAGAAAAGGTCAGGAGATCTACGCAAGTATGGGATAGCAAGAGGAGCTCCAGGTGCTGGATTGCTCTGCGACTGGGGCTTTGAAAAGGATGAAGTCGATGACATGGGGGAGCATCTCGTGAAACTGTTGACGGCATTTGATCCTCATTCAGGGACAACATCAGACTCAGATTAGCTTGTTCTGCTTCCCCTTCATGAATCTGTTTTGCTTGCCAGAATTGTGTGGATGAATTTGAGGTTTCTACAATGTTTTCTCCCAGGAGAAGCATCAGAAACACACTAATCTGGTTTGCACTTTTCCTCATTTTTGCAAGGTTTTTCTTTGGATTTTGATTCGAGTTTAAGTTTCTATCCGAAAGACCAATATGTATCAGAGCAGCTTAGGAACTGTATCGGAAGTGCAACAAAAGCTACTTTGAGTTCAATTTACAGGCAAAAAGGGTAGTTCCTGCCCGGACCACCATAGTAGAAGAGGGGATCTGTCCAGAGTGTCTCTGCAAAATTCTCAGCACTATAGCAGTTTACTTGGTTGCTGTGGGTGATATATGGGCAAGGATATTTGTAATATCCAGAGAAGTCCTTGATCCTCGGCTGTCGAATAAAGGCAGCATACCGAAAATGATAAGAAGCAAAGGTTCCAGAGCCCATGGCAGTGGTTGGGTGTGGCGAATCCCATATCCTTGGACTATAGACATCTCCGCAGAATAAAGCCAAAGTAGCTGTTCTGCTCAATCCTTCGAAAAGGGAAGTTGCATAATATCCGACTGGAGTGTCGCCGTATACCACCCACCATCTCTCATTGTCCAAGTCCTGAACAATGCGTTTTTGAGTTTGCTATGAAACCTTTCTAGGTATTAGTCTAGGTCCGCTAAATGTAGATGCCCGAGAAAAGGTAGCTCCGAGGGCGTATCTCGCTACTTGCCTGGACAAACGAGGTTGAAGCAGCCTGTTTCCTTCCCTGAGTCGGTCTGTTTGATTTGAGAAGTATGTGTATGAGTTCTTATGTGAAGATTACAAATGGAGATATGCTAGAAAAAAACATACGGTCCAATAGACAAAAAAAACATCACTGTCTTGTCGCCAAAAACACTAGGGTTTACCTGATAAGAGGGAAAAGGATTACTAGCTGCTAGTGTCAAATATGAAATTCTATATAGACAACATTGACCATCCATCCAAGTTCAATGGACTCCGAGTTGTTAAACCCTCCATTCCTTAGCCAAATTTGGCCAGCGGTGAATTCGTCTTCACCCTCGATCCAGGGGTTAAAGATGCCTATACTTGCTTTGGCGCCAGTGTAGTTGTATCCGTTTCCAATTAACACTCGATACTGAACATCAAAAGAACAAATACAAAGACATGATGCGACGACTTTGTGAATGAATTGGAATGGAGTTTTGAGGAGGACTGACCGCGTGCAAGCCTTCGATACCGGCAGCTATCGTCCGATTTGATAACTGGATCTCATGCTCGATAACCCCATTCCATGGTTTCCTCCCATAGTTTTCGATGGAAGGAGCATTGAGCAAGTGATGGCGTTGGACGCGGAGGATTGGTACTGTTCCATTGGGACATGTTCCACTCTTTTGCCATGTTTGTGTGGGCGTTAGGCCCGTTGAAGTAGTAGTCTGAGAGGAATCGTTCTCTCTCTTTCTGGAATGATCGTCAGTGGGTTTCATCTGTAGTAATAGACAACCATTTATCCATCTATGTATCTGTCTATCACAATGTCGTAATTTAAACGACTGAACCTGTACCTTGATGATATGGTTTTTGAGAAGTGGGTGATCAAAAGCTGGTTGCTTGTAAATATAGACACAGTCTATCACATCGCCATCGGCACTCTGAAAAGTTTCAAGAAATAGCAAACACAATTAGATTAGATCAAAGTCTTTAAGGTTTTCCATACAAATAGTGAAAAACCTGAATGGTCTTCACTGCAGGCTTGTTGATCAGTTTTAGCTTTTCCTCCGCTGACAGTTGCTTTTCGAGGAGAGTTTTCGATTCCCTGTCCATCGCTTCTACTGAGAAACAGAGGAAGGTCAACAACAGAAGCATCTTTTTTTCAGTTACTCTAATGGCCGTAATTTGTACCCCGTGAAAGCTAGGATTATTGAGAGAACTGTTATCGAATGCCTCTTGAGAAGATTTTAAGCAGTGCAATGCCCACATTGCTTGGATGATTCAACAGATAGCTCATTCACCCACTCACACTTGTTGATGGATACAACTAACCAGATGGGTGTCCCATAGCATGAAGCCATAACCGACTGAAGCCAAAAAAAAAAAGAGAAAGATTTGCTCGTAGGAGTGTGAGCCCCGTTATGTTAACCCGATTGCGGGCCAAGTGAATTACTGTAATCTGCCGATCAAAAATCTGCCGATTTAATCTAATTTAGAGGCTCCACACAGGTCTCGGCGTTCCCCCGAAAGGAATTAGATCAAATCTAGCAGCCCGCGATAAAGCGGACGCATCGCTGCGATGAGTGACCCGGTGACTTTCCTGGATCGTCCTATCCCATCACTTCATCCTACGAGCTACGATGAAGTTGAGACTCATATCTTATTTTATAGAAGGTCAAACACTCGCTCCCAGCGAGAGTTCTGCGAATCACGAAAGTTAAGATGTGGGACTAAATAACTTCAAACCTACAAAGTTTCTTATTATTTGTTCTCTCTTTTATACAAGTTTCTTGATATTATAAGCAAAAATTGGTTTCAATAATTCAAAGCACCAAAAAGGTTTTTAGATATATATTTTTTAAAATATAATAAATATTATAAATTATAATAATTATTAATTTGAACAATAACTAATGTATAAAAAAAATAAAAATTTAACTATTAATTAAAATTTAATTATGAGATTTCATAATATCTCCATCAATTTCATTACAAATGATGAAAATTAAGATGTGAGACAAAATAACTCATAATCCGTACAAAAAAATTTTATTATTTGTTTTTTATAAAAAATCTTATTATAAGAAAAAAAAAAATTGGGCTGGATCAAAACTAACCAAAAAGGGAATGAAAAGGACAGCGGAGGACGAATGAGGAGTGACGGAGCTCTCGAAGCTTGCGCTTGAGAGTCGGAAGGAGTGGAGCGAGAATATGGGCGGCTCGATTTAATCAACATCTCTTTGAATCCGGAAAAATCGCCTACCTTTTTCCTCTCGGTTTCTATCCCTTTCCTGCTCTTCCGCCTCATCTTCTATAAAACGCCGATCTGATCTGCTGCTACTGCTTCCGCCTCTGTCTTCTCAGCCATGGTGCTCGAAGGCCATCACCGGATCAAGGTTGGGCTCGGCATCCCATTGAAAGACTCGTGCGCGCCTGCGGCGGCAGCGATCAAGTCCTCAAAGAGGAACAGGCTCAATAAGACCCCGCAGCGCGGCCTCGGGGTCGCGCAATTGGAGCGTCTCCGCTGCCTCGAAGAGCAGGACAAGAACGCCGGCGACGCGTCTTCCTCCTTGGACCCCACACAGCCTTTCGGACTCTCGCTGCCGCCACGGCCTGTAACCGATGCCGCCGTCATCAATGAGCAGCAACGGCCGCACCAGCAACAACCGCCAGGGTTTTCCCCGACGCTTTGGGATGCTGTCGATCTTAACGATGATCCTTCCGCGAAGAAAATCGAAGCCCCTCTTTACAGAAGCAATGCCCGATCGACAAACTTGGCCTACATGAAGCAGCAACAGCAGCCACCAACTGAACTGGTTGGCAAAGCTTGTCCTCCGATTCCTGACCTTCTTTTACTGATTTGAAATGATGGATGTTGCATGTTTTGCAGGTGAATTCTTCGACATTTCTCATGTCACCTGGAGTGAATCATCCTATGGAGCCCCCTTCAAACCAAAATACCTCAAACAATTACGACTTGCTTTCTTGTTGGAGAGATCAGGAAAAGGTATGGGGAAGAACTTTTGGTTCCATTGGCCAATGTTGAATGTATGCGTTGCGTTGTGATTGTTGTTAATTTTGCTAGAATTTAGTAGAGATAGTTTCCAACAAGCTGTCTCGGCCTTCTCATCTTGACAATCGCATGGCTCATTACCCTCAAAATCCTTTGCTCTCCAGAGATGATTACTGGCCACCAATTCCATACACTTCCCGGAAAAGGTCAGATCGATGCTCGTCGACAAATGGCAGTAATTTGGGAAAACATGAGTTCCAAGCTGTTAGGTACTTGATGCTTTTCTTGTTGTCAAGTTGCAATTTAGCTTGTTTACAGAAGTAACATGCTCCATCTCAGAGGAACCACTTCAACTTCGTTCATGGACTTGACGAGTTTGGATCGTTATAGTGAGAAAAGGAACAGTGAAAGTTGCAGGGGTAATGATGGTGGTTTTTTTAGCTTAGGTTCGGTTTCCACATCAAGTTCGAGATCTATTAGCAACCCTTCGTATCGTCAGTATGATTGTCCTAATTTCAGCTTGCAACATGATCAGGCAAGAAAAATGCATCATGGTGTCTTTGTTTTTCGTGGATAGTAGTTTGAGTAAATTGTTTATATTCTGCAGAAAAACTCAGGCAATGTCTCTTCAGCTAATGGAGTACTGTTCTATAATTTCCTGCCTCCTGGTCCAATTAGAAATGAGAAAAGACCATCTGAGATGAGAGAACCACTAGTTGGTGGCATTGATCTCGACCTGAAACTTTAGGAGATTTTTGTGCTTTGGATGGATTCTTCATGCAAATAATTATTCCATGGTCATCTATTGTTATTTATCATGTCAAGGTAACAACAACTATGTTTATTTCCAACCATTGTTCCTTTCATATGTTACTTCTTTTTCTAGTTTAGTAGTCTTTCCATTCGTTGAGTAAAACATTAGTTTTGTGTTTATTTGTGGAAATCGTTAGCTTCATTTGAGCATGATAGATAGATATCATTTAGTGTTCGTTAACTTTATAGTCAAAATGGTTCACCATTACAATTCTATCTTCATTCATTGGTCTGATTCTTGATGACAAACTAAACAAGTATTGTTAATAACTTTGTCAAACAATGCAATTAGATAAGTTGATCGGTAATTTTATGATAACAAGTTGCACAAATGGTGAATTCCAATGCATACGAATTCTAAATGAAAAGGATAAAACCATTAGATGCCTTCATGATATAGGTACTATCTCTTCAGGCCCTAGATTTGAAATGGCACCCTCTATACGGAGGTCTCTAAATCGTTTGTGAGCCTACTTTTGTGTGTTGCTACTTGCTTATTCTCACAACTTCGTAATCTCCAATTTGAGTACATCTAAAGCATCAGCCTAATTTTTCTTATTATCTATTGGAAGTACATCTACCTACTCTCCAATATTTTTTTTATATATTCTATCTTTTTTGTGTGTGTAAACACAATCATCTAAGCATTTTCATCGATAGTACATTAACTTTTTGTTACATATGCTGTTTTCTAACTACCTAAGGCTCTGATTTATTAAATATAGCGGCGGGTCATACATCACATGTTGTAAAATTCTCTTTGTAGACAAAGGGGCACATAACAATCACATAAGACATCAGAAGCTCGTCTCTATTTCAGAAATGGATGAAAAGCCCATGCGATTGAAGCATTCCAATGGCTCAACTTGAAATGGAGAGAGTTGCTCACTTAAGTACCAGAAACCTTTTGTTTCAGCTCCTTGAGTATTTTCTTATCTGTTGAATTATGGCGTGATTGGATATTGATCTAGCGAATGTGTAAGTTGGTATTTGATGAGAGGCCAAGAGTGGTGCATGATCATTCGAACCAGAACTCTCTGATCTCCAGAGCCACACTACCTGCTTTCCTAGGTTGGTGACAGTCTCGCTGGCTAATGGGTCCTCCCCAGTCTACAATTGTGGCGGGCGGTGGTGTGGGCTGATCAGGCACCAACGAATGTCTTACTGAACATCATTCCCTACTTGTATCTTGGTGGAAGAGAACGAGAATAGGGAATCCTTGATTATATATGTAATTACAATAGAAATAGAAATTGGAGATATAAAGGTTATCAATACATTATAGTGATCAGCCCTGGGTCGTCCAGTTTGGGCAGACCAAAAACATTGGATAAATTAGAATCTTTTCCTTGCATTCATATCGCATTCTTATTTTCTGGCTGATTAGTGCTTCTTAACCATCCGCTCAGTTATCCATCATTTGACTTACTATGCAAATTAAACAAAGCCTTAGTCTTTCTTCACAAATCCAGGCTTGAATTGAATCTATAAACACTCTCATCAACTGGCACTAAGAAGTTTTATCTTACATATGATTAGTGAGCTCATCTAATATTAACATAAAGAGAGTGATTCATATCGCATCAATTTCTGTCCCTTTATTTCTGCATCCTGCTTCCAGAAGCTGCATTTTATCTACAGCAATGTAATTAAGTTTCAGAATCATTTTCTTTAAACTAGAGGAAACCAAATTGTGATTTCTTCACTAACAAGTCAATATTTGTATGCACAGGGAGACTTGAATCACTAGAGGAGTTTCAACAAAGTGACAGGCAGAGTCAAGCACCCAAAATTTCAGCTACACCTTGTTGATGGGTCAAGAACAATCTGTCATTCGCTTTATTCACATTAATCATATGGACAACCATATAAAACAGAGTAACAGTGTATTAAACGTTCAGATCTCTACTTCAATTTTTGTCTCTCGTTCAATGTCTTTCCTGATGGATTAAACTTATGCTGTGTGGTTGTAATTCTGCTTTCTTTAGTAAAACCCACAGTGATCCAGTTATGATGCAAGTGAGAACTAATGACACTGAACTTTCTCAATGGGAACATCTAATATCTTTGCATGTCTTCCTGGTGAAATTACCAAAGCTCTGATTGTGCTAGTTGCATCCACACAAAATAGCTTTGATAGGAGAATATCTTTGGCTAATCTCAATAGCCCACAAGCATGTAACTGGTGCTTTGTGTTACAATTTAAGCATGAACTTATGGCTAAGCTGACTATGAGCTAGAACACTTACTCATAAGATATCGAGCCTCAGTTGCTTGCAATGTGCTGGGAGTGTCATAGCTCTATGAGCCTCAATTGTTATTGGCGCCAAGAAAGTCATCCTTGTTTGTTTGTTCTAAAAAAATCTCAAACTCAATTTTGTGTGGCTCACTTATATTCTTTGTTATGAAAAAACATGTCAACTATTTGTAATTGGTCACTTTTTTGGCTCTTTCTTTCATAAAGATAGGATAAAGAAAATTAATGCTAATAGAGACATTCGAACTACTAGGCAAGTTCCATGTAATTTTTTCCATATTATTCTACACAATTAGTCAACTTAGTCATTCCTCTAAATCTAGAAAAATATCGATATGAGAATTATTGTCCTCTTCATGGAGAGCTACATGCATGATGATGAAAGGGGAGAGCAAGTAACAACACAAGGAAGGTGTGACTATTGTCTCCTTGCTATTCTTTTCCCACGCTTTATTTCATTCTTTTTATAGTTAGATAATTAGGTTTTTTTCTTATTTTTTTTAGTGGACATCTATTATTCAAATTTTTGATGTAATTAATTTTAAAGATGATCAATTTAGTTTTATAAAAAAATTTATTGAATCTTAGAAACATATGTGGAGGTTCATCTAGATAGATAATAGACTTTTGTTTACCGAGGGTTCGAATTCCTCTCTTTTCGTTTATCTTAATTCACCAACGTTACTGAATCAAATCAAATACCAACATCTCAACAAGAGGATCCTTATGTTATATAAATTCTCGATTCTTAATCACATTATTGTGATATGTAAAATACAAATATCGGAAAAAGAAAGGACAAAAAATATTACCGCTTGTCCGTTTGTGATAGGTGAATAATAAAAATTCGGACCAAGACCCTTAGATCTATTTATTTTTATTTCGGCGAAAACAGACAAAATTCTATGAATTTTTCTTTGTTATTTTTGTGAGGTTCAAGTCTAACGGGAATAATATTCTACGACTAACAACTCATTTATTTTCAAACCAATCCATTTACTATCTATTATTTCATTTACTACTCTTTATATTGGAATTGGAATGAGTCAAAAGTCAAATGTTTTGATAATTCCTCTTGGTTCATTATCTATTGAGGAAAAACAAATTATAGTATACTGTAATTAAATTTTAAATTTTAGATATTTAATTTATTATTTGAAGATTTAATTATGACATCGTATTCTCGGATAGCCTATTTTTTTATTGTATGGACAAGTAATGGTTGTCATGATTTGACTAACAATTAATCATTGTGCTACATTTGTGGTGATTCACTTGTATTGGATTGTAGCTTAAGTTTTTGGTTGAAGCCAAGCATTCAATAGAAAGAGAGTTCTAGAGAGAATTTTTTTATAAATATCTATAGAATTTTTTTTAGATAATCATAAATATTCTTTTCGGATAACCATAAGTCTAAATATTGAGGTGAAGCAACCACAAGTAGGGATTTTTTTAAAAATTAAAAGCTATTTAAATTCAGTATTTATGATGTGAGTAGATGGACGAAATGAATTATAAGGAAAAAAAATAAAGGAATTTGACAATTTCTTATATTTATTCAAAAAGGAAATAATAAAATCTTCAATTTTAATTTAAATTATCTTAGTTTTTTTTTTGGTTAAAAATGAAAAAAAAAAAGAGAACCTAAAAAAAGCATGAGCCCCTGGTTAAATGTCAATATTCAAAATCGAAACTAAATTATGAGCCCTTGGTTGTTATTTTTCGTGTCTATTTAGTTGTTGGAATGTGACTAATAAACAACTAGCCAATGACTAATTTTTAAACAGGCTAAATAAATTAAAATCCATGATCAGCTGACTACGATTTGATTTGAAAACTATCCATTTTAAATTAAAAGTCGATAGTTCAATCGACTCAATCAAGTCCTCAATTCTATTAAAATTGTATTCAATCAATTAGAACTCCAGCTCAACTGACTCATATGACAATGACTTATTAACAAAAGATTTACTTGCCTTTTCCAATCTAAGGAAGCCACTAGAGTGCAAAGCGTAATATGCTTCTGCTCATTCCTTAACCATGCATTAAAGAAGCTTCAGACACACAGTCACAAATAATGACTGGAGAATTCAGCTTAAACGAAGCCATGGTGGAAATAAATGAAGAGGGCGACAAGAGACAAGAAACCAGTTGGAGTTTCATGAGGCGAAGGACCACCCAACCTCTTAGGATGAGGATGGTTAGCCTCCATTAATGACCTCCTCAAGGTTTCTGCACCAAATGGAAAGGCAGGACAAAACACATGGGAACAAAGTCAAATCTTCACATATGTCTATGGACTACATCAAGCTTTATGATCTTGAGAAATTTATCAAAACAGTTCTGGACAAGTCTCCATTCTCAGCATGTGATTCGTCCTTGAGCCAGACAATCCATGTTGTATCTTTCCTTTCTTTGTCACTGTTGTGTATAAAGTCCCAGCCAGCCATAACTGCTCTCCTCCACTCAACTACCTTCCCCTTTCCAACCCAAGCAAGCAAAACATGCTCCTCTCGGGTGCAAAGTCCAGGTTTCAGGCCTTTTGTCTTGTTGGCTGCTTCCATGGGGAAAGCAGTGGCTACAGCTTCTCCAGTGACCTCCTTCCATCTCTGGGGGCACATATCAACCAGTCAGTGAAGCTGAGGAGGTTCATGATATCGCCTTTCGATCCTCGTTACAGGTGAAGCACTGAACAATCGAATGATGGTATTCATCATTAACCTGCTGACTGACTGACTGACTGCTTAATCTTGTGTTGATTCACAGAGCTTGGCAGTTGTTCTTGATTCTACTTGTCATTTATTCTGCCTGGATTTGCCCATTTGAATTAGCTTTCCTGAGATATCTCCCAGCAAAGCTTTTATGGATTGAGAACATTCTCAACAGTTTCTTCGCAATCGATGTAGTGCTTACCTTTTTTGTTGCTTGCCTCGATCAGAAATCGTATGTCTTGATTGATGATCCAAAGAGAATTGCAGTCAGGTTTGTGTGTGCATATGCATGATTCTTTGTCCTGAAATTCAAGATTCATTTACTTATCATGTAGCCAGACCATACAGATATCTGTCCTCCGGGTTCGTCTTTGATGTCTTATCGACTGCTCCATTTGAGGCAATCAGCCTTCTGTTCAGAGGCAATGGCAATGATCTCGGTTTCAAAATACTGAACATGTTGAGACTATGGCGGCTGCGGCGAGTTAGTTCACTCTTCTCAAGGTCTGCATCCTAAAAATTACAGTGTGTTCAAAGTCTGATCGAGAGTGAAAATGGTTTAACATCATGTGCCATTTTCTTTCGATAGGCTCGAGAAGGACATCAGGTTCAACTATTTCTGGACTCGATGCACAAAGCTTGTGTTAGTAAGCTTTCGAGCTATCCTCCACTTCCTTTGTGTCCAAACAAAAGTGGTGGTGAAATAATGTACTCACAATTGTTGTTGGCTTCAGGTAACTCTCTTTGCTGTGCATTGTGCTGGATGCTTCAATTATCTCATTGCCGACCGATACCCCGACCCGAGGAGGACCTGGATAGGTGCAGCCATACCGAACTTTCGATCTTCAAGTCTATGGATCAGATATGTGACTGCAATTTACTGGTCCATTACAACACTGACAACAACTGGTTATGGGGACCTGCATGCTGAAAACACAAGAGAAATGCTATTTGGCATCTTCTACATGTTGTTTAATTTGGGGCTCACAGCTTACCTTATCGGAAATATGACAAACCTTGTTGTCCATGGAACCAGCCGCACGCGACACTTCGTATGTGTTCTTCCTGTTTCCGACTATCAGAAATCATTATGATCCATCTTAAACTGTCTGGTTGATTTTGTATGCTCAGCAAATGAGTCTAGTTGACACAACTCATGAGGTCTATAGGAAGTAAATAAATTAGCAATTAGATTTGAATTGTTATCCTACTACCATCCTAGAAAACATTCTACTCGTTACCGCATGTAGTTGTTGATCTATATTGCTTAGGCTATTACAAAATAATCTTCAAGACTGAATTCGATGCAACAGAGGGACACAATTGAGGCAGCCACAGAATTTGCGGCAAGAAATCAGCTACCGAAGCGGATCAAGGATCAAATGTTGTCTCACATATGTTTAAGATTCAAAACAGAAGGGCTAAAGCAGCAAGAGACCTTGAATGATCTCCCCAAGGGTATTCGTTCGAGCATAGCATACAACCTCTTCTTTCCAATTCTACGGCAAGCCTACCTTTTCCGTGGAGTTTCATTCAAATCCCTTCATCAACTGGTAGATATCATCACTGTAGTCTCCAAACCTCAATAACAGTTAACATTTTTGTATCACTTTCTTGCGATAAGTAGGCAATAGAGATTGAGGCCGAGTATTTCCCGCCAGGGGAAGATGTGATACTACAAAATGAGGCACCAACAGATCTATACATAGTAGTAACAGGAGCAGTGGTAAGTAATAAACAGTCACTTTCGTTTGTTAACAATGAGCTCATTCCTGAATAGCTAGCTGATCACAGTTTCTTGCTTAACTTAATCACAGGACTTGAGATCATACATTGATGGAACTGAACAAGTATGTTAATTGTATTATTTGTGTGATTAGTTTCATACTGAAGTATGTCTCTAAACTGTGTGTTTTTATTCGAACAGGTTCATGGAAGGCTAGGACCAGGAGAAGTATTCGGGGAGATCGGGGTCCTGTGTTGCAGCCCGCAGACATTTACTGCTCGAACCGTCGAACTATCACAAATATTAAGGCTGAGTAGCACCATAGTTATGAGCATGATCAAGGAGAATGTAGACGACGCGAACACGGTTATGAAGAACCTTTTAGAGGTATATATAGGGCTGTAAACAAGTCAAGCCGAGCCAAGCTAAGCCGAGCCGAGCCTAAAACGAACCAAGCTTTTGAAATAATTATTCAAGCTTGACTTGGTTTATTTTTTATGAGCTTGAGCTTTCTTGAAGCTTGGCTTGAGCTTGGTTCGTTTAGATGTTATTGAGCTCTCACTTCAAGCTTGGCTTGAGTTTGGTTCGTTTAGATGTTATCGAGCTCTCAATTCAAGCTTATTTGATTG
>JBBUKS010505112.1:0-13949 GCA_038050645.1 Hedychium gardnerianum | reverse complement strand
ATCCTTCTTTCGCCCCGTCTTTGGTGAGCAAACGTTTCTACTAGATATCTGACACCTAGGGGTACTTGTTACCTCTTCGCCAGAGAAATTTGGACATCGGGAAGCTTCAGGAAGATCTGTTCACAGCGGATTTTACGAGCGGACAATAGGCTATTTTTCTAATTGCTCTCTCGTGTTGTGTCGTTTGGTTGCGTACGCTACCAGACACCAAACCCTATCTTCGCATGCAATGCTAGTACCTTTCACGAGGATGAAACTCATGACTTTAGAAGTCATCTTGAAGATCACTCGGCATGGATACGAATAGTGGCGAAGCTTCAGCTTGGTTGATATCATTTCCTCTTCGCGTCATCCGTCAGGTATAACCAGCATAAATTTACTTTTCATAAAATTTTAATATACGATCATGTCTAGTATATTGTATCCTTGCATGCGTGTTGTGTGTGTGTGATATAATAAATAAGTTTATTATATTATTTTTATTTTTCGCTACGCATGTATACGAAATGTGTTTTAGCACACACCTGTGTCGGGCTCCCCCAACACCACTTAGGTCCCTCATTCATGTCCCTTGTCGCTCTACGTTCTTCACTTATTTTGGTGAACACGTTCTCCACTCACATCTGGCTGAGTCAGTATGGGCTTAATTGGAGAGGACGGGGAGACCATATTGGAGAGATCTGTGAGACTGAGTCTGGGAGGTCTGAGAGATCAAGCTGAAGAGATCTGGGAGACCGGGTTGGAGAGATCTGTGAGATCGAGTCAGAGAGGTCTAGGAGACCGAGTCATAAAGATTTGAAGGACTGAGTCAAAGAGATTTGTGAGACTAAGCTAGAAAGATATAACCTCGGGTCTATCTTGACCCAAGCTAATTTCTTGGGCTTACACCTCACTTGACTTTTGACTAGGCGACTTGACTTTGAACTTGGCTGTGCAATGTGGAACCTCTCCTATTCACCATATCACAAGTCTTCCCTCCGAGTCTAGTCGATGGAGGCCTAAGCCCGACTGATTGGATGGATGCATTATCGTCCTGTTTATCGACCTTAGTCTAAGGGCTGACATGTCCCAACCACCCTACCGTCGTACTACTGGGGGCTTCGGGAAACTGTGAGTCAGGCACTATTAAAGTTAGCGATACACGAGATCGTGTATCTGGGTCATGATTGGGCTATCATGTCCAGCCTTTAATGCAGACGGTTCGTTACCGACACACATCAAAGTAATTCCGAGGAAGTGACGGTCGAGATTCTGTGAATCTGAGCCTCAGATCCAACGGCGCAGTCACTAAGCCCGCCTTTTTGCAGTTGGCATTGGATGGCTGATGATCAAAGGGTTGCAACTATATATGAGGGATGTTCGGGGGAGCATCATCTCATTTGGTGTTGTCGTCGTCTTCGAGTTATGTCCGCGACGATCTCGGTAGACTCGCGATCGTCCATTCCCACTATAAGTTCCATCTGTGTCCTTATCTTCTTGTGCTTGTGTCTTTCTTTTTCTCCTGTCCTCTCTCTTTTCATGGTCGAGTTGATCAATGGCTTCTGAAAGCCCCACCAACTTCTGGTATGAGTCTATGGTGTCATACTTTAACGGGGATGACCTGGACCAATTGTGGTTGCAGTTCAAAATACCTGTCGACCATCGCCTAGTGATCTCGAACTTGTTAGACCGACTTACTAATCCTCCCCTAGTTTTGTAACCTTCTTTCGGGGTCAATTATTGGAGGGTCTTTGATTTTTCATTCCGACTTTCTTTTCTGAGGGCTCTGAGTATTTTCATACCCCTCTCCACCAATTGGCCTTAACTCTTTCTGAATGCTCTGCGGGGGTGGTTATCATCTTTCGCATGTATCGAGTACTTCTCAATCCCCTAGTCTTTCATTACTTTTTTTACCCAAAAATGGTGGAGGTCAGGGTCTTTTATTTCACGGGGAGACCCTCATGTAGCTTCTTGGGAGAATTTCTAACCTCGCACACGGGATGGAAATCTCACTTGTTCTTCCAACCTCCTAATCCGTTCTCTTGGCCGACCAGTTGGCAAATAGAGTTAACGAAGCCACCGAACCTGGGCAGTTTAAGTATGAATCCACTTACATGGTGGCTGTGGACAATTTGGTTGGCCTCCACTTTAATGTCAACATCCTAATAGAGGAAGGATTTCTCTTCCTCTTTGGGTTGAGCCCCATTGATGCAGGGCTGTAATGCTCCTTCGGTAAGGGCTTATTTGTGTTCTATTTATGTGAAGGCTAACTGAAGGTTTCTCCTTTCTGTGAAGCTTGGGCCATGTTTAAAGGCATCCATCAATAAGTTCGTAAAATTGATCACGCCCGAGATAGAGGAGCATGGTTTTCCTCCTAATGGCTCTTCGGCCGATGTTGCTGCTAACACGAAGGAGTTGTCGCGACCCCATCCATCAATGTTGCCAGTGTCCGTGTAGTCAGGTGAGTCGGGGGAACCACTTAGGTTGCGGACGAAAATGCACCGACCTCATGAGTCCTCTGTTGAACTGGATTCGTGTGTCGTCGTGGCGTCAACTTCCCATCCTACTATATCGAGGTCACCTGTCCAGGAGCTGAGTTCCCACCCCAATGAGTCACTTCCCCAGTCGTTGGAGTCAGGTTCCCAACTTGCGGAGTTGATCTCGTCGCTTGTGGGACAGAGTTCCCTGGCACGAGTGATTGGACCTGGTGTGCCCCTCCAACTATCTGGCATTAGCACGTTGACTTCCTTTCAGAGCGATTTGCCACCGGGTCTCGCCAATTAGCCTGAGTCATCATCTTCACGTTGTAGGCCAAGTGAGAGCATGCCCTCCTCCGAGCTGGGCATCCTTAGGGTGTCGGATGCTCCCCAAATGCCTCAACCCTCGGATTTGATAGGCGGCTGGGTGGTGAGGGTGTGGGCCCTCAATGATGAAGTCGCTAAAGAGAAACCCCTGGATGTTCTAGGGGAGTTAGTGGCTTTAAACTCAACCACATTAGGTTTTTACTTGATTTTTCCTTGGATGGATGAGTTCTAACTTTGTTCTTCGTAGCTGTGTCGAGCTCCAAGAGATGAGGGCTCGCCTACCCGACATCCACTATTCCTATCGGTCCATGAGAGCTCAGGTGGCTAAGCTCGAGGCTATGTAAGTCCCTCCTAGTCAAGAATTGGAGGAGGCTAGGGCGACGACGACATAGTTCAATGCGGAAGTTGTGGTCCACGCGGAGTAGCTATATCTAGTGCAGCAAGAGCTGGAAGAGGCTAAGGTCAGGGTTGCGTCCCTAGAATCCAAATCAATCACCCTGGAAGGGCAAGGGGCTGAGCTTTGTGCTCGAGCCCAGAAGCTGGAGGCGTAGGCGTCCAAAAGGAAACGGTGAAAGAAGGTCGCCGCTGTGCTGGGGGTGGGGAATGTCGAATGGGGGGCTCAGAAGACATAGATTGAAGCTTTGACAGCTGAGCTGGAGCTGGGGAAGGTCGGGTGGGAGACATAGAGGACGGAAGTGAAACCTCTGAAAGATGAGCTGGAAGCTCAAAAACACGAGCTATATAGTAAGACATCCAAGATCGAGAGCTACCAGGCTGACAAAAAGGGGTGCTGGGCCGACAAGAAGAAATAATTCCTGCGGTCAGAGTTGTATGACCTGCTTGGCAGTCACACCGACAAGATACTCAAGTATGGATTTGATGGAGCCCTCCAATAACTTCAAGAAGCTAGACATTTGTTGGCCGATACTCCTCTTGGGTACCTGAGCTTGAGGAAAGTGTTCACCTCTATCCCTCCAGAAGAGCTCGCCGATCATGAATAGTTTAGTCTTCATTTTCCTTTTGTTTATAAGCCATGCGTACTCTACTCGGTTAATTTTTGATAATGAAATGAAAACTAGTACCGTTGGATTTTGCTAAGTAATGATCGAGAATTTGAGTGAAGGAGGGACTGTCGGTGGAGGTAATTTAGGTGAGATGCATTGCAAATGTGGTGGGCATGGGATAGAGGGCACCAGAAACTTTGGTTCTGGATGGCGATCCCTTTCACTTCCTTCTTCAGCAACACGAGCTCCACGGTGATCTTGCCTAGATTTCTACGCCTCTTCCATGTTGATGTACCTCTCCGCCCAAACCAACAATTCTTCAAAGTCACGGGGCGGCTTCTTGGCCAAGGATAGGAAGAAATCACCATCTCGGAGTCCTTGAGCAAAGACTCTGGTTAGGATATCAGTCGCTTCTACCAACACTTCTAGCGCAACTTGATTGAACCTCTGTATAAACTCCTGTAAGGACTCCTGCAGTTTTTGTTTAAAGTTGAACAAGTTTAGAGGAGTTGGGGGTACCTCCTGGAGCTTGAAAAGTATTGTAAGAACAAGATTGTAAAGTTGTTAAATGACTAGATGAAGCTTTGACATAGGGTACCAAACCACTATTATGCTGGCCCCATGAGGATTGTGAGAAAGACCCTACACTTCACACCATCAGAGAGCTGATGAAGAAGAGCTGCATTCTCGAAACGACATAGATGCTCTTCAGGATTAGTAGGTATTTGCGCATATGTGGGGGACGGAAGTTGGGTGGCAATGCTTCCTCCAAGATGGCGGCCAAAAAAGGTATTTGTTGGGTCACCGCTCTCCCTACCAACGGTTGGATAGGGGCAACGGGTGGGGCTTGACTAATATGTTTGATTGGACTGACTGACCTCCACCAGTGGCGAGAAGTAGACCCCACTTCTCTTGAGCTCTGCACAAAAGGTTCAACTACTGGGGTCACCTTTGCTGAAGCTCCTGCTCTTTCAAGAGGAGGCACGACGGGACTACACCGAAGCGCCTCATCGATTTGTTCCCTAATAAACTGCACCAACTATCCCTAGGGTATGGGGCCCCCTGCGGTTTCCACTTCGTCTTGGGGAACTGGTGGTCCTGGCTCTTCAGACCCTTCTCCTCGCGACTCAACCACTATTCTTCTAATGATCACCATCCTCACGCCTCAATACTCCCTTCCCACAGATGACGCTAAAATGATCCAGTCAGAATCCCACCTTCACACTTCCTTAGACCTCCTTCCTTTTCTACCGCAATACTTTAATAAGAGTTCGTACTGGTAGAGCCTTCACCTTCAGTCATCACTCCATCCTCCTAGCTACTTCTCGACCACGACCAAGGCCCTCCCTTATGCTTTGCTATCCTGCTACCTTCATCTGTGAGCGGATGCCTTCTTGAGCTACTAAGTTGAGTAACAAAATCAACACGGATGAGCAGGGGCCGGCTTCGCCCCTCCGATACCTAAGTTAGCGATGGATCGAACAAGAAAGGTGTCTCTCTCGGGGAGAGGGCTAGAACTGTATCAAAATGAAGGGCCTTTGACGACAAGAGGCCTTTATCAATCGTGGGTTTCTGTCGTCTTCTGCTAGGAGAAGGGCTTTGGTTGGGTTTGGTATTTTGGCCAAGGAAAAAATAAGAGAGCTCGAGGAGATCCTCCCTTATTATTTGAACTTAAGTTACCTTTTATAGAAATGGAATCCAACTCCCCCTCACTTCCGTCACTTCACCTTCATGCGGTATGGGCAAGGAACCATCCCGGTGTCATGTGGCTATACTCGGGTGCCAGGGGCATGCCATGACATGCCCTATCTTCTCCTGTAGAACACAATTAGAGGTCAATCTCAAGTCGCCAAGTGGCGGTCAGTCTTTTCCCAGGTGAGGGATATTTTGTAGTTTGGGAAATACTCTTCTGTATCTACTTTCCAATTTTAGTTGACCAACATATTCTTGGTGGGAATCAAGGGAGATAACACAATGAAAGGAGTAAGGCATCGTTGGAGGAACATCTTCTCAGATTGCTCCTATGGTTAGTTTGTCAGAGTTTTCCAATGGACTGGTAGGCAAGGCTTTGTTGGAGAGGATAGAAGGAGATGATCGGAGGGGCAAAGTCCATGCGAGATATTCTCGGGAGGGATAGCCTCGCTTGCCTAGGTCGTCGGTTGTGGATGTCTTCTAGTGAGGATGCTCCTGGGCTATCCTTGAGGCATAGAGCATTAGGAGTAGTAGGGGTTGACCCCAGAAGGTGCCCCTACTGTCGGATTACTTTGGGGGATGTACCCAATGGGGTTGTGCTCAAGTCTTTACCTTTGAGGTCCGTGAGGACTCGGACTTGTTGGGGATGTACCTAACGGGTTGTTCTCAACTCTTTGCCTTTGAGATCCATGGGGACTCGGACATATCGAGAATGTACCCAACCAGGTTATTCATAAATCTTTACCTTTGAGATCCATGGGGACTCGGACTAATCGGGGATGTACCTAACGGGGTTGTTCCTAAGTCTTTGCCTTTGAGGTTCATGAGGACTTGGCATGTATCTTTATCTCCGGGTCACGTCCGCTTCCAGTCAGAACCACAGGGACTCCCTGGGTGTGGGCCGCGGTATATATATATATATATATATACCTAATGGGGTTCTACCAATTTATGTATGACTAAGAATGGTAGTTAGAAAAGAGCTCTCAGTAGTCACAAGAGGCGGAAGAGAGGGAGAGTCTGCCTTCTCTCTAGGATTCCGACGAACCTCCACTACGACGAGGAGAGGACACTGGGGACAGAAGCAGCACAGACAGGAAACACAGAGGATCGCATGGCCATTCAAGGGGACTTCCGGGGAGAGCCAGCAAGGTGACCGGAGATCCGAAGATCACAGCATACCGCACTGGATCTCGCCGGAGTCGTGAAACAGAGGCGTTGAGGAACAAGAGTAGCAGACAAACAACAATACAAGCAGACAAACAAATTACAAGACAACACCCGGGAGGAAACACACACTCAGAACATCAACAGGAACAGGGCAAATGGAGCAAAAGAAGCGGTAAGTCCCCCGGAAATGGAAGGCCGGCGGTGCTGTGTGACAGAAGAAGGAGGATTTCGGAGACTGGAAACTGTGCTAGAACATGGATTGCTGCACGGTGTGGGACACATAGGGCGGCCTAGATTAGCAACCAGTGTCGTGCGCGACATAGCACCAGCAGGGACAACAGACAAACACGAGAGCAACGGGCACGGGAGGCAGCCGGCAGGGCACCCGTGAAGTAGGACCTCCCTGGAGGTTCTCAAACGCCGGTAAGGGGAAGGAATTCGGAGAAGCACGCTCTAGGATGTTGGAATACGGTGGTGTGGAAGGTTGGAGATGACTGGGAAGTCGGCGGAGCAAGGGACGAAGGCGGAAACGCAACAATGCAGGCGAACCGTTGACAGCAGTCTCCGCTGACCTCCTCCCAAGGACCAATAAACATCCACGAAACTGCCAGCATGGCTCTGCGAGTCCCGATACTGGTAGGTGAGGGGAAAATTTGAATTTAAGGCTGTGGATCGGGTTATCAGGTGAAGCGCGAAAGTGAAATCCACAACCCACTTGACTTAAGTCAGCAAGGACGGTCGGGATATTCTTAAACACAGCAGACAGATCCGACGGCCACGGCGCCGTCTCTCTTTTTCTCTCGCGGAGGGCAAGTGTGAAGTCGCAGGGCGCTAACTGAGAGGTCAAGTCAAATTATGCTAAGCTGGCGTGTCAACTAGGCTGAGATGGCAGGTCAACCTAAGCTGAGTTGGAGCCAACCGCACGATTAATCGCGAACTCCAGATCCGATGGCCATATGAAGTCAACCCTAAACTAACACTATTCATCGTCTTTCTCGTAGCATGTCCAGGCACGCGCCGGTGGAGGATCATCGGAGGTGGCGACCTCTCCCGTATGGCATTGACCTGCCCTATGACACTGGTCTCGCCGTAGAACATGCCACACTAAGAAGGAAACAACAAGAAGGTGCCGCTCACCAAGCTTCAGATAATCTGCCAAGGGCATTGAATCACGCTAGCACATCAGCAGGCAGTCAGGTGACCAGGGAAATCACAACAGAGCAACAAAGTCCCCAACTGACAAGCTAGACGCCGAGCAAAGGAACCCCTCAGCCAAGACAACCACCACAACGAGCGTTACTGGGGAGACAGGGCATGCGGCCAACAAGCCCACCAACAAGTCCTCAGCCAACACAGAATCGAGCAAGCGCATGAAAGGAGACAACTGCAACCCCACAAGGCCAGAGCCGATCTTCGACAGGCCATCCCAATCGCAGATGGGCGGACCTATTCGCAAGAAACAGAGCATGTGCAGAGGACACAACGCTCCACCACATTAACTGTCAAGCGGGGGATGAGGGGACCAAGCTAGGAACAGAGGATCAAGAGTCACTCCAAGACATCATGGGGCACTGCCTTGTTGGCCGATTTCTGGGCAGGTTCCTAGGTTGGAAGGCTGTGATGCGGTTGAAGAACAGCTGGAAAACACCACACAAGATGATCACGCAAAACGCTACGTGGATAGTGTTCAAGTTCAATAACAGGGAGGACTGTGATACGGTGCTGAAGGGCGGGCCTTACATCGCCTACGGTAGTGCACTATACCTTAAGACGATGCCCATGAGGGTTACCTTCAGGCAAGATACACAGAATCAAATTCCACTGTGGGTGCAAATATATGGGCTACCCATGGAATTCTGGTCTACCTTAGGGTTGAGCAAGGTGGCGTCGGCGATCGGGAAGCCCCTCTACACTGATGTATTCACCAAGAAGAGGGAACGAGTGAACTTTGCCAGAGTTCTGGTTGAAATTGACGTTACAAAGGAACTCCCATCACGTGTCCCGATCATTATACCCGAGGGGCAAAAGGAAAACTTGCAACTGATAGCTGAAACGTTCCCAGCATCAGGGAACAGATTTACCGTCTTAGAAACACTCACGGGGCCTGTAACAAACGCTTCAACCACAGAGACACTAGTAATGACTATCGTGCACCCACACTGCAGTAACCCTAAGCAGATAGCAGAGACAGACCCATAAAGCAGTGCGCACGAGGAGAATCAACTCGAATATCAGGTACCTCCAGCTCAACACACGACGACTAGGTCAGGATGGAAGAAGAGGAAAACGCAGGTCATAAGCGCAATTGCAGAGACGGAGGAATCTGTTTCTGAACATCCACAGCTGACTGACACTATTACATTGTCGGTTGGCACTGTAGCAACACTGAGGGAGGTACGGGAGGGCACCCTCCCGGCTGATGGGGAACACTTAACAAGCAGGGAGAAGGGTAAAGGAATTCTCGGGCAACCACAGGTCATGGCCAATTCAGAAAACCCAACTTCTGTCACTGAAACTGCAGCCCTCCCCTCCACCTCAAACAGAGTCGCAGAGATAGATGAGGGGATGCTCAGTCATAATGCAATTGATAGTCTCAGCTTACATGGAATTCGGAGGACAGAAGGGAGTGTAGTGGGCCTGGCAGGAGTATTTCAGAATGTATCAGGGAAACAATTTCAGGAACATGGAGTATCAGGAATTAACCCTGCTGTGCCTATGACTGAACCTGTAGCAGTTTCAAGTTTAGTTTCAGTACCTGAAATCATCACCTCAAGATCAGATCCTACATCTAGAGATACACCCATGGAATTGCACCCTCAGTTTGGCACAAAGGACACAAACACTAGTTCTGAACCAAAGGGAAGAAACTACATTGATACTAAACTATGAGGGCTTGGCACAACTAACACAGTGATTGGATCTGAATTGAATGGATGCAACTGCATGGACACACTGATACCAGGGATTGACATAGCAGGTACAACCCAATTAAAACCAAAAACACTTATACGAAATCCAGAATTGGACCCAAACATAGGTCAGCCAAAAGCAACAGTTTGCACATCAGTAATAGGGGAAGGATCTGTACCAGGAATAGCTACATCTGCTGATTTGGATACATGTGAAACCTTATCCTATTCAGATAATAACAGGGAAGTGCATCAGGCATCTACTGAAGCCAAACACATTAGTAATCAGCCTGTTGGAAAGGGAAATCAGACAAATACTGACATTAGCACATCAGCAGGCCAAATGGGTCTGATTACAAAACCAACACTAAAGAAACTGAGGTTGTAGGTAATGCTCAGGTAGGCATAAAGGATGACACAACAACAATAAGGGCATCACAAAATCCAGTTCCTCCTTCAACAACCCTAGATAGTGTTGGAAATGATCCTGCACTGGTAGACACAAGCAGGAATCCAGTTCACCAAGGGCTGATAAGAGTGATACATCACAACACACCTGCTGAGTCTGCACCTACAGTATCAGACAATGAGTATACTGGACAATTAGCACTGAATGAACTGTCTACTGAATCTGAACTACTAACAGAATAGAACAGTACTACTGATGGAATTGTCTCTGATAGCCTTATACATGCTAGACATGGTTCAGCAGGAGCTACACCGACACAGCCTGCATAACCTGCACAATCTCTTGCACAAGGCCAATATTAGGCATTTGCACAACCTGCTGAATTTACATCATCAGATAGTCCACCTGCACAAGTTGCATAGGCTGAACCTGCAACTGCACAAGCTGATACACATGCACCATATCAGAGAAGTGCACAACCTGCTGAATTTCCAGTAACTACAGCATCAAATGCTCCACCTGCACAAAGTGAAGCTGCACCTGCACAAGCTGCCACCACTAAAACCAGGGCTAAGCAACCTGAAACTGAACTACATACTGAATGGAATAGTACCACAAAACAGAAAGGTTCAAAGCATCAAACAGTCAAAGGAGTAGATCTGATACAACTCTCCAGAACAGCATCAGTGGGTGCCACTGTTGGGCTTACAGATGCTGAGCATGAAGGCAATACACCAGCAAAGGCTCAGCATGTTACTGCTATAGCTACAGGAATTGAAGAAGCTCCATCTGACAGACCACAACTTGTTGAACCTACTGAAATAGCAGCATCAGGTGCTGCACATACTGCACAACCTACACATTATGTACATCCTGCAGCTGCACAACCTGCAAAACCTCTGTCCACAACAACTGCACCTGCACAAGCTGCTAACTCAGCAACAAAACCTGCACAAACTTATAGAGTTGCACCTGCTCCTCCTACACCACCAAAAACAACACCTGCACAATCCAACAGAGATCCACCAGCTGAGTTTGTATTATCAGAAGCTGCACCTGCACATACTAAAATAATTGCAACTGCTAAAGGGGTATCACCAGAGTCTGCACCTGCTGGATTGCCACCAACAGAAGCTTCACCTGCACAACCTGCACTTACAAAAACTACTGAATTTCCACCAATAGGACCTGCATCTGCACATGCTGCACACACAGTACCTGCACATACTGCTGAATTGCAACCAGTGCATCATGCACAAGCTGACAGAACTGCACTGGTTGAATCTGCACCATCACATTCTGCAATTGCTGTAGATCTAGCTGAACAACCTACAGCCACACCTGCTGATCAAACTGCAGTCAATGGAACTGCACCTGCGGAAGGTGAAAGGGCTGCATCTGAGGGGACAAGGGCCACTGATCTACACATAGGAACTGCACCTGCTAACCTTCCACACAACAGCTCAGTCCTGGATGATAAGGCCAACACTGATCAGGAGCAGGCCAACACTGAGCAGAACCACAGAACAGAAAATGACCAATCATCAACAGAACCAACTGCTGATTCAGATTGGGCATCTGACACCAGTTCAGGAGCTGAATCAAAAGCAGAAAGCAATGAAGGAATCCAACTCACACTACCATCGCAATCCAAGGAAACAAGGGCAGCAGCGGCAATCAGGAGGAAGCAAAAGGAATTGAAGAATAAGATAAGACATAGGGATGAACCTAACCCCCTGATCAACCCCATATCGCACTCGCACTCAAGGAAAAAGGGTAGTAGCTCATACAAAATCCAGACCAGAGCTAGGACAAAATGGAAACAAATGAACCCAAATGACACACAAAGCTTAGCTGTTAACCTGCACAGCCAATACCCAGAATCTGTACAGAACATACAAGAGGGGAAGAGCAACCATCAAAAAGAAGAGATTCCTACCCACTTCATAGTAGGACTTGCTGCTGACACTTTGTACCAAAATATCCAACCAACTGGGGGAACAAGGAGCCCATGTGGCCAGAAAGGAGAGTGGAAACAAGATACTAGGAGAAAACAAAAGAGGAAGAACAAAACTCCTATTAAAGAGCATTTGCCCACATGAAGATTGACTCATGGAACATTTGAGGCCTGAACACAGGCCTCAAACAAAGAGGGGTCAAGGACCTCCTTATGAAGTAAAAGCTAAGTGTAATATGCATAATGGAGCCCAACTTAACAATATAGAAATTCCAACAACTAAGAGCAAATACGTTTGGGCAGTGGAACTTGGAACAACAGATTGGTGCACATGGTAGGAGTAGGATGCTACTTATATGGGACCCGCATCTCATCACACTAGACATCAAACAAAATGAGGAACAATTCATCCCCACAACTATCCTATGCAAGGCTACAGGGGCCTTCTATGCCGTGACTTTCATCTATGGGCAACTAACGATCATTAGCAGGAGGAGGACGTGGGAAGAACTACAACTGATTGCTGGCAACATGAACATACCTTGGCTAACCATTGGAGATTTTAACTCCCCACTATCTCTTGCCGACAAATGTGGAGGAATGGAGGTCACAAACTATGCTACTGCTGACTTCCTTGACTTTATACTCACGGCCGGGATGGAAGACCTACATGTTACGGGATGTCAATTCACATGGACTAATGGCCGAGTGGTTTGCAAACTAGACAGAGCTATGGTCAACAAAGAATGGATGGCGCAGGATAGGAGTAGTGTTGCAAAGTTCAGACCCCCAGGGGTTTTCTCAGATCATGCTTCCTGTATTGTCTCTATTTTGGAGCCCAAGAAACCACAAGGCAAATCGTTCAAGTTCTACAATATGTGGACAACTCACCCACAATTTAACCAACTTGTGGAACATAACTGGGAGTTAGCTAGCAGAATGATTAAAGAGGGTGCAAGACAATACAAACTGAAACAAAAGTTCTCCTTACTCAAGAAACCACTAAGGCAACTCAACAAGGAAAATTTCCATCACATTCAAGAAAGAGCTAAAAGAGCCCAAGCACACCTTGATGAAGTACAACAGAGAGCCCTAACATGTGGACTGATAGATGAGGAGTACAAGGAAGCCAAAAAAGCTGTTGACCTACTAACAAAGGCTGAGTACCTATTCTACCAATAAAGGGTCAAACACACATACTTTAAAGCTAGGGGACAGAAACACCCCCTTCTTTCACTCTCTCGTCAAAAGGAACAACAAAAGGAGAAAAATTGTGGCAATTGAAAAAGGAAATGAGGAATCCACCACTAGCTCTGAAAAGGTAACAAAGGCATTTGTGAGACACTTCCAAGGATAACTTGGCACTTCAGGACAGTGTGGGAAGTTTCAGCCTGAATGTGTGCAATTTGGGCAAATACTCACAAATGAACAACAAGCCCTACTAGCAAGGCTCCCCACAGCATCAGAAATCAAAAATGCCCTTTTCAGCATAAGTGACCTAAAAGCCCCTGGACCGGATGGCTATAACTCCAAATTTTTTAAGCAGGCATGGGACACAATTAGAGATGACTTCACCACAGCAGTCTTGGAATTTTTCACCATAGGGCAACTACTCAAATCTTAGAATCATACACTCATTGTCCTAGTACCAAAATCAACGCATCCAAGCAAGGTGCAAGACTACAGGCCCATCTCCTGCTGCACTGTGTTCTACAAAGTGATCTTGAAGCTACTAGCCAGCCGACTATCCGATGTCACAGCTCACCTCCTTCATCCTGCACAGACCGCATTTATCAAAGGCCACCTAATATCAGATAACATCCACCTGACACAAGAAATCATGAGGAATTACACGAGGAAGAGGATCTCCCCACAATGTACTCTGAAGGTAGATCTACAAAAGGCTTTTGACTCAGTGCATTGGGGTTTCTTGCAGGATGTTTTAGCAGCACTACAGTTCCCGGCCATTTTTATCGCATGGATCAGAGAGTGTATCACCACCACCTCCTTCTCTGTAGTGATAAA
>JBBUKS010505065.1:0-13951 GCA_038050645.1 Hedychium gardnerianum | reverse complement strand
TATGATGGTTGTCCTTCATCAACATGCATAACATACTCAACAATCGATAATGATTATTTTTGTATTTTAGGAATGTTCAATTAATCAATGAGTGATAACGATAATGATTCTTTTTTACTACATCGTCTTATAAAGTTAATAAAGTTTAAATTAGTTTTATATTTATCATTTTAATATGATTCAATCCTTCATTAGTATCTTATGTCGGTGATGATGAGAGTTTTGTGTATAGACTGATCCTTATAGAGCTCCCCTTATTTATCTTGTTAAATGGAGAGGAATAAAAAATCTTCTCAATCGAGTTTTTATTTCTCAAAAAAATGCCTGCAATTTTTTTTTTTAACTACTCCATATTTTGTGGGGACAATCTTCCCTCGATTGGCCCATCGATTAAATTCATACTATAGTGGATCACGACACATTAGGTTAGCTGTTATATAGTTTGAGTAACAATTGAATCATGAATGTATGAGAATATCATTATGTCTCTCACCTTTATATTATATTCGGTGATAAAAAGATGAAATACTTGTCTTCCATCAGTCCGTCTCAAGCAAGGACATCGAGGGTGAATATTTTATTTTTTATCATCAAATATAATATAAACTTTTATATTATACTTAATAGATGATCTATTATCAAAGTTTTATGAATATTTTTTTTATATATAATTTAGATATTCAATATTTACCATCAAATTAATTCTAAAAGTATTTGGGCCTTTTTTATCTAAATGCAAGATAAATCGGAAAGTAATTACCGACCGTCTAACATTTTAAATTTTTTAAATTCTTCGAATATAATGTATTTTAGGTAAGATTTAAATTTTTATTATCCAAGGAGTCAATTTCATCTTTTACTATTACATTATAGCCTGCTTTGAGGGTCCTAATGAATGTAATATATATATATAATTTAGTAATTTTAATATTTAAGTTTTACGATCCGATTAATCTTACATGTGACTGGTTCGGTCAAAAGAAATTTTTTTATTTACCATCAAAATAAATCAGAAAGTACAAATGAGTCCTCGCAAATGGCCTAGCATCATAAATGCAATAGTTTTTTTTTTTTTAACTGAATATCTAGTTCTTGCGAGTTGACTAATCACGGTTGGTACGGTTCGATCCTACATTTGGCGCACTTAAGTAAATCCAAGAAACACGGTGACTCCTAATGTGACAATCTATCATCACTAGTAGTTTAATCGTCATAAGTGTGCTAAATTTTTTTTTGGTTAGTATCGGAAATCTAACCCTTCAGATCAATTAATCCTAGAGATGATTGACCCGAACTCATAGAAAATTTTCACTGATCAATAAACTAAATCTAGAAGTACTCGCAACGAACGACTCAATAATCCAACATCTCATGTTTCTCGTCCCATTAGAAAAATATATTCTATAATATATTATTATTAAAAATTAAATCATAAATACTTGAAAAATTACATAGACTATACTATGAAGGGTTGGCCACAAATGCAATATTGTACTAATAGAAATTGGACAAAATATCATATTCATCATTCACATAGACGAAGCTACATAGGAGTAGTCGTAGGCTGTAGCCCCATCCCGGCGATATCTTTCATTGATAAATTTTATTAAGTATTAAAATTCTAATAAAATAAATGAATGAAGATATTAAAATTCTAATAAATCATCGAAGTGAAGATATTGATTTAGAATTAAATTAAAATCAAATAAAATTCATCGAATATACACGGAGATAAGAAATATGTAGATTTAAATCAACATTGATTTAAATTTTATTTGATTAAATTTAATTTAATTAAATAAATCAAGTCAATCAATTTAAAATAAATTAAAATTTTGAAAAAAAATATTTTCTCTATGTTTTTTTTATTCTCATTTACGTACACAATCTCATTTCCACCGCTTCAGACACAAGTCTCCACCCATCAATTTCTTCTTCATCTTCTTGCTTTTCCCTATTTTATTCTTCCTAGCCGTAATTTAATAAATTTTCCATTCTTATTTTTTTTCTTATCTCAAGAGCCATCATTTTTTTAATTTATTATTATTATTTTTTAACCGATCAATAATAACTTTACTCCTTCCTTCTCTGAAAAAATAATTTTTATTTTATCTTTTTTAATTATCAAAGCTAATGGACATCGTCGAAAAAGAAACTTACTTCCTTTCATTTTTATAATTATTCTATTTTTTATAAGTCAGATATTTTTTTTATAATTCAAATATTTATTAAACAATACAATAATATAATATAATAAATTTTATAATTATATATGTATAATTTATTATATATTTTTAATAATAATATATAATTTATTATATTAAATTCGAGCTCATCCGAACATTAATTTCTGGATCCGTTAGTACCAGCGTGGTGAGATTTTGGTTCATTGTTAGATTGTGGACAACAACGAGGCAGTTAAAGGGACGCAACGGCTCATGAGTCGAAGATGAGGTAGGCCATCCAGGGAGCCACTTGCGCCTGCAGTTGGCGGCAACAGGTGGTGGTGCTTGGGGCCTTGGACACGATAAAAGGGGATTATCATCGTCCTGAGTGACGATCTGCGAAGAGAAGGCCTAGTGATAAAAAGAAGGTGACGATGAAGGATGTGGAAGACGAAAACAAGGAAAAGAGGAAGGTTGTGAGCAATGCCAAAACACACACTCACTTTTACAAAAGCGTGGGTGGCTGCAATGTGGATGAACAATCGGCGAGGTCGCTTCTCAAGCAATCTGAGAACAGTTTTCCAAATGCATAAGGCTCTTGTATCGGTTTAACCCTCTGTTCATCAATACATCTTAGTATGTTTTTTTCCAACTTAATTTTTGTTTCACATTACAAGATATGTATCATCCGGCTACACCTATTTACACAATACACACATATCAGATTAATTAACAACATTAATCATTTTTCCAAATCTCGAAGCCTCACTTTGTGCATTCATCAGCAATGACCAGCCCCGAATTTACATTAGTTTTTCATTGGAATCCTCAGATGGGGTAGACTTTTATGGGGAGTCCTCTCGGGAATTCGATGAAGGGGAATGCAAGCGGCTGATCCGGCTCGGCCAATTCCCACCTGTAGCTCAACACGAGGTGGTGCAAGAAGACCGCCAGCTCCAGCTTCGCCAGCTCCGAGCCGGCGCATAGACGGGGGCCGCCGCCGTAAGGCATGAAGTTGTTAGTCATCGCCGATGTCACGCCGTTCTTCTGCACGCAAAGTGTTCGTCGCATTGTTTGTTAGACTGATAAGTGCAAAGCACAAGGATAACGACATGAATTAAGCACTTGGTTGTCAGTGGTGTGCCATCTTGCTAGTGTGCACCGCATCTATATATTCTAATCTTAAAATCCAATAACTTCCTTTTATTCTCTCAAAAAGTTGATTACAGTTTAGAGCATAAGATTAAAATAATCCATTCCTTAAACAATGAGAATAAACTTAGATTAATTAGGACTCACCTGCCACCTCCATGGGTTGAATTGGTGAGGATCATCATATAGAGAAGGATCCAAATGAACTGTAGCGAAAACAGGTAGAATTTTCCATCCACATGGAATCTTGTACCCTTAATTTGCAAGTGAAGCAAAACACTTGTTAATCTCATCAACTCATGCATGAACATAAACTTTTCGATAAATCTATCTAGATGTCGTACCTTTATATTCTACATCTTGAAGAACTTTTCTATGCACGAACCTTACAACATTGCCCAGTCGAAGGGTCTCATTTATCACCTTCATTTATGAACAAAATTAGCTCAAAGGAGAACACTATTAATGAGGTTTTGTTACTGAAAGAGCTTACACATTGAGTGAATTCCATCTCTTTGTAGTCATCCCAATTTAAACTTGTTTCTGCTCTTTGTAGCTTCTTACGTTGTATTTCTTTGTGCTCCTCCTAACAACATTTAGGCATATAAAACTATTATTATACAAGTAATAAGACGGACATTTTTATATTATATATCATTTGATGACTCCTTAATTACCTGGAGTTTTTGAACAGCTTTGGGACAACTCTCCAAGAAGAATATGGCTAAAGCCAAGGCGACTGATGAGGTTTCATGGCTAGCAAAGAGTAGGCTGAGCAAAAGGTCGAGGATCTGCTCTTTTGACAACTCTGAGTGCTTTAGAACCCAACTAAGGAGATCATCCACTTCCTCATCCCTCTCTTGCTCTCTCATCTCTTCCATCCTTTCTTGCATTTTTTGTTCAATCACATTGAGGATTTTTGATCGCGACTGCAAATCAAAGAGAGCTACTACTATTTTTGTCAAGGAAAACAAACTGGTAAAATGATGAAAAATTAATACACAGTATGGCCGATCTGACAATGAAAGTGACCATCGACTTGTTAGCCTCCAAGGAAATGAAAGATATACCTTACATTAAATCTTCACAGTCATGTCTAATTTTAAGTAGGTCACCGTAGCTTTCCATGTATTAATTATAACAAAAAATAAATTATTTTCTGATAATGTGTTAGCAATTCAAAAACAGGTGATCATGGCAATGGATGATATGCATGCCTTCAAGGCCTTCCAGTATGGAGTCCCCGGGAAATTCAGAGGTGCAGAAATGACTCCTTTCATGAAGGTTATGTACTCCAATCTCAGCTTCTCTGTCTTTGCTTCGTATGGCTCCATGCTCATAATATTTTTGGCCATCAAATTGAAGGTGAACTGAAGATAAAACTCAATGAAATTAACGATCGAGCACTGCTCAATTCGTGTTAAAGACGACAAACAGAGAGATGATAAGTACCCTTTTAGCCTCTTCTAGTGCTGAAAAAGGGGAGCCGTGAATCCAAGAGCGAAGCACAAGAAGGGAGTGGCGCTCGACCTCCGGCAAGAGGTGCGATCGAAGCCTGACGCTGCTCATGAAGTTGAGGGAGATAATTCGCATTTCACGGTGCATGTCGCCGACTAGAACCAGCATGGACCACTTGCCCAGGATGCCGCCGATGCTGCTCGGGTAGCTGCACTCGAACAACTTCCCCTCGTTCTGCAGTACGAACCTGTTCAGCCCTGCGTCCGCCGACACGATCGTCGGCTCGCCGAAGAGATTCGACCGGTAGATCTTCCCGTACCTGGAACCTCAGCGCACCCCTCGTCATCAGCTGCATTCACTTTACCATTCAGAACTCGGATTACCAAGCAATTAATACCTCGACACATGTTGCTCCATGAAGTGGCCGACGGAAGTAGCGGGATGAGGCTTGAGATATCCGAAGGTCTCTCCGACGAAAGGCCATCCTTGGCGACCAGGTGGGAGCTTTAGCTGCTTTCTCTTCCATTTGATGAGTTTAACAGAGAGAAAGAGGGCCAGAGTTAGGAGGATGAGTAGGAATTCTACCGAGAAGTTGAGCGTGGGCATGGCTTGGCTCTCACTGAATCTTTGATGTATAATTAGGACACTAGTGTTGAAGTGGGGAGGGGTCCGTAGTCCACTTTATAGAACAAAAATAACCGAACTCCTTATTGGAATTAGCTGGAAAGTCTCGCGTCGACTGCTAATTAATCCAGTAGTTGAGGAAAAGCCTGGGCCACTATTCCATGGAGGAAAAGTTCAACCTGTGAAGAACAATCAGTCAACAACAATTTGATGAAGGATTTGTTAGATCACCTGAAAGAATCCATATAAATTCTGCCTCAATATTTTATTGCAAAATATAGTAAACCATCTATTGAAATGGAAGTATGTGTCAATCATAATACACGAAAGTAATAGCAAAATTTTTATTTCAAATTCATTTCTCTCTACTTGTTTGGTGGTATCAGAACCACCTTGCTATCATCCTCTCCTAATACCTCTCCGGTTGTCTATAACAATTGGACTAAGCAAGGTGCCATTAGATCACCTGTTCTTTATTTATTAATTAAGGTTTACTGTGTAATTAATCGTTGTTGATACAAATATAGGAGTTACCGTCTGATGTTGCCTTCTCATCTCGCAGACGTTTGTTTTAAGTATAAGTTATACGAACCTTTCATGGACTGATAAGATGGACTGCTGCATGATAAAAAGGAGCAGGAATCGATGCCATTCTCTCCACCTACCCCACGCGCCAATCAACAACTTTGCTTAATTATATTAAGAAAAAAAGATTATCGCCATGTAACAATGATTAAGGATGATAAGAATAATAATGTTCTCTCAGTTTTCACTTTATCCTGCCATTGTTGGCAGGTATTAGGTATTTGCCGATCCAAATGAAGGAGCCTCATCATGAGAGGGAGAAGTAACTTTGCAATTCACTCCCCATTGAATTTGTTTTGGCTTAATTCTTTCAAGCTGACGCAGACAATTCCAAAGGAACTGCTGCTGCTCTTTCTTTCTCCATGGAAACATTGTAGCAAAATTGTAGTACACTGATGAACGAATCATTGGTAAACTATTTCTTTTATTAACAAATCATAATCATTAAGGAGAAGAGGAGTCGCCAAAAGTACTTGTCAATTTTGAAAGAGGGATAGAATTAGAATAAAAGTTAGGTGTGCTCTGATCAATCATTTCAATGCTCAAATTAACCTTTGACAAAAGGAGAGCGGAGAAAAAGAACAATAATAAATATTTATGGACGTAAATATGCGTGTATATGTATACATATCTTTGTCTAATTTCTTTTATAGCACGGTTGAGAGGATATTTTCTTTTCATTAATTGTACATCATATTTCGATAAGAAAAATATCTCATCTATATATTATTAGAACATTTATGTACAGTATTTCTATTATATTATATTATCACATTATTCATATTCTATATTTATTGATTGTGGGGAGGTAATATTATGTCAATCATATCATCCATATACTGTTTATATGATATTGAGATACTGGAGTTTGTTGGGGACAAGCGTTTCGTTTTTTATCGAGATAATGGAGTTGAAAGACTCAAATGTTGACTATGAATTAATCAGGTGAAATTTAATTTATGAATTAGTAAGATGAAATTGAATGCTAAATAGAGGAGCGTTGAGTCCGAATAATCCTTTCTAACCGCTAATTTCTCCCTCAATAAGGTTATTGGTCTGCTGCATATACATGATGAGTTTCCATATAAAAACCGAGGACTAGCAATTGCTCCATTTTCATATCAGCAACCAGCGAGCTCATGCATGCGGCAAACTGAAACGTGCCCACTGAGCGCACTGATTGCCTCGTGCCCCTGCGTCGTCCCCACCTACGTGACCACACGTGCTCCACACATCCCTTTCTTTTTCGCCCACTTTAAGCTGTTGTTGTGGCTGCAATTAACAATACTAGTAGACTAAGTAGTAGTTGGTCAGCCTATGCTCCGCACCTTTATTTTGCGGTGGGATGCAGGTTGACCAATGAATCGAGAACCATCCCACTAATAAATATAATCATAATGTATAACTTTTCCTACGTAAAGGATCAATATATTAGGATAAATTTATTTAAAAAATGTTAAAATGACACTTCATTTTTTACTCTAATAATCACAAACATTTAATTCTATTTTATCTTTAAAATTTAGATAAAGTCAAAATTATATATATATTTTTACCAAATCATTAAAGAAGTATGTATATTGACGCTTCACTCTCTTATAAAATTTTATGATATAATTATCCTTTAATATTATTTTTATTATTATTTTATTTATATCTCTTTTTTAAATTGGATATATTTATAAAATCATAATTGTTATATAATTATAACCGTTATAACATAATTATTTTTAAGATTAAAACTATTCGGAATCATAGAAACAACTTTAAAGGATATCTTTTTATCTGAAATCAAGTCATTATGAATTTCACTTAATAATTATTTTTATATATCTAAACGAATTTTGATTTGATATATTATATGTCTTGTAGTTTAACCCGAATCAAAAGTTATGATCTTTTAAAATTTAGAATTTAACATTCATGTTAGAACAACTATAATTTTGTAACTGGTATAACTGTATAGTAACTACGATTTCATAGTTATTACAATTAAGTTATCATACAGTTGTAATAGTTATGATTTCGTAGCTGATATAACGTGAATGTTAAATCTTAAATTTCGAGAAATTCTAATTTTTGATTCGGATTGAATCACGAAACGCATAAATCAAATCGAAAAATGTTTAGAGATCTATAATTGATTAAGAGGTGTAACTTATAACGGTTCGATTTCAAACTCAAAAAATATTATCTAAATTATTTTGAAAGGTTCCGAATAATTTTAGTTTTAATTTTTTTTTAATTTATAAAAGTTACAAAATGTAGATACTATAATTATGTCATAGCTCAATTATGATAATTATAAAATTATATAATAGTTATGATTTCATATTTACTATAACACATTCCATTTAAATAATAATGAGAATCGTATTAAAAGATAATTATATTATTTTACTTGGAATGTAGTACTTTTTATTAAAAAATTAATATAGAAGGCTGATGTCCTACTATTTAAAAAAAAAAAAAACTTTTTGCCCTTGTAAATCTGTGACCCGTAGACATTCATATGATACACCTTTAAATTGAATCTTACAGGATTCTTAGCTCAGATGCATTAAGATTTCTTAGCTCAGGTGCATGTACTCTTTGTCGACATTCCGTCTGCCTCATTTGAAGGAGCGGATCCCTGAAAAAGACCTGTCATCAAATGTGATAGATACCTAGATTTAGTTTCATCTGCTAGTATTTTTATTATAATGAGATAAAATTAATTTTTGATGAATATATATCCTCGATATTTTTTTTTTCATTTCTTAATTATTTAATTATTGATTATAAATTAATCGCATAATTTATTTCTTTTTATTTAATTTTAAAATGGATGATAAAAAAACTTAGGTAAATTTAATTATCCTTTTACTATAATAATTTCGTCTGCTAGTGTTTTAGAGTTTTAGTGACTAACTGCGAGCGCACGTGTTTTTAATTTACAATTTGTTTTTCCTGACTTCAATCATGGCAGTCAATGCCGAAGACGGCACAGGCCATGCGTGCACGAGAGAAAGGGAAGGATCTCCCTGACTCACGGTCATGCCTTTGAACTAATGAGTGTTCCACAGACATGGTCATCGTTTCATTGCCCATGCCCACCGAAGGCTAACTTTTGCAGTTCTCTTTTCCTCCTTCCGAGAGTAAAAGTTGTGACTGTTTCGGCTCCTTGGAGAAATCAAGAGATTTGAAACCTGCAATCGTATCTTTGAACAAGCTACTGCATCTTTCTTTGACTGAGTTTTAATTAAGAATGAGCTTTGCCGCTTTGGTACTAATGGAAATGGCGAATGGGCAGTTTGGTCGAGATGGGACCTTGTTCCAAAAACTTATCAGTTTACACGAAAGAATAATGAAAAAGCTTGTCCTGCCAAATACTGACAAGACACGATTCGTCAGTGATTCGTGAATGTCTTGTACAGAGGTCTGCAAGTAGATCTTCATAGAGATTTCAGCGGTGGACTCTTATGTGTTTGAATTCCAATCAACAAAAAAAATTAAATAATAAATAAATAAACAAAGATGTCAATGAAACGAGATGAAAATGGATCCCCGCTTTCCTGTCTCTATCGAATCTCTGATTCTGTTTAATAAAGAATCTTGATTTCATAGGAATTAAATTCCTATTCTCATCTCCATTTTAAATATTCATTAATTTAGTATTTTTTTAAATTTTTAATATCTTTTATAAAAATATTAATAAAAAATCTAATAATATATAAATATTATATATAATAATATTAATAATTCATATTTTAATATAAAAAAGAAAAGATTAAATTTCATTAATTATATATTATTATTATTATTATAATAGAAATAAGTTCGATGATGAAAATAATATTCTTATATTTATCTCCGTTCAATTATGAGGATTTTTTAAATCTCTAAATCTGAATTTACATTCGAAAAAACTCTTCAAATCGCTTCCGTATCAAATTTTTCTTACTAGATTTTGAATTCATAGGAAAAATTATCATTCCCAAATAAGAATCATGAGTTTGAGATTATTCAATTTATCTTTTTCGTGTTAATCCTAAGATGAGTTGACGGGAGCACTTGAGATGAACGTTTCGCCTTGTGTCACCATGAGTTTGAAATTATTCTCTCGACAAAACTTTCGACTATTGTTATTTGACTGTCGATCGTTGTCTTTCACCTGCGCCAAAGTACAATTAGCAAATGCAAATCGCATTTATGACCCAGTGGATATCCAAGATTGAATGGTGACTCGATAACAACGGTAGAATGATTAGATTTTTAAATAATTAATTATATAGTTAAAAATTAAATTTTAATAATGATATATTATAATTTTTTTTAATAAGATAATAATCTTAAAAATATTGATAGCTTAGATAGATTTTTATGGATATTTTCAGATTTATTTTAATAGTTAATAAAATTTTTGTATGAGATTGAAAAAAAATGATTGGATGGGTGGAGTGAGAAGGAGAAGTGATAAGATGGCTAAAGGCAACTCTTCAATGTTCTTATTAAAAATGATTAAGGATAAAATATTTATAGTAGAGATTAGTAAAAGAAATCCAATTGAAGAAAAGCTCTTGACAATTGATATGAGGGCGATAGAGAGGGTGTCATGTGGCATGGGAGTCAAGTTAGAAGAAGTGGTAGCAGTCCAAATGCAACAATCTCCCCGGCTCCTAACTACGACAGTCTCTCGATTGCTATATTCTCTCCGGCTCCCGGCTACGACAGTATCCAGGCTGCTACAGCCTTCCGGCTGCTACAACCTTCCGGTTATGACATTCTCTCCGGCTCCCAGATGCAACAACCTTTCCGGCTCTTGACTATGACAGTCTCCAAGCTTCTACAGCCTCCCGGCTATGACAGCCTCCAGGCTACGACATTCTCTCCAGCTCTCGGCTACAACAGCTTCCCGGCTACGACATTCTCCCGGATGCAACAACCTCCCCGGATCTCGTCTACGACAGTTGCTCGGCTACGACATTCTCTTCGGCTCCCGGCTACAACAGCCTCTCGGCTCCCGGATGCAATAGCCTCCTCGGCTCCTGGCTACGACAGCCTCCCGGCTGCTACAGTCTCCCGGCTACGACATTCTCTCCAGCTCCCGAGTGCGACAACCTCTTGGCTACGACAGCTTCCTGACTACAACAACCTCCTTGGCTGCGGGAGTCTTGGCTGCTTGATGTTACAAACCTTCAATGCCCCCCGCGCCTCCTGGAGCTGATAAAACGTTATCCCTATGAGAACATAGGTGTTATCGACGTTATCCCCCAGAAAACGTTGAGAACGTGGCTTCATTACTCTGAATAAATAATCATATAAATAGGGGAACGTCTTATTAAATAGGGAAGGGAAGGGAAAGAATATGGGGGGTCAGGTCCCCAAAGCCTATAAAAGGCCACCTGCCCCAGCAGGTTAAGGTACGCGCACATATATTTCTACAAATCTTGGCTATTCTTCATCTTCTTCCTTTCACCTGAACTGAGTTGAGCGTCAGAGTGACTATGCCGGGGAACTCCCTGGCTGTCATTCTAACAGTTCTCTCCTAGTTATTCTCAGGCATGACGTATGGACACTTTCTAAGAAGCTCTTCTAATTGCTTAGAGATAGGCGATGGTAGTCAACTTCCGTGCTAGCACACCAGTGAGTCACGTGTCGATGTTCCTAGGCAGGATCAAATTGGCGTCATATGTCGGAATCCTGAGTTAAGACCTGAACTAGGACGGCGAGATGAGTGACACCGGCACACCCAATATCATCTCCATGACGACAGAAGATTTCAATAAGCTAGTGGCCGCCACCGTGCAGGCGGTGCTACAAGTACAACCCCAACAACTCCCACCGTAGGGGCCTCCCCTTGGGGGAAACCTCTCCGGATCAATAGGAGCACCTTTGGAGCCTGACCTCCGAACAATGTGGCCCGTAGAGTCTCCCCAGAGGGTGGTCCCCTCTCGATTGAGTCTGACAACAACGCTAGAGTCCTTCTTGGAGTCCTCTGGGAAGACTTTGCGTCCGAACCTTCAAAAGAAGGAGGTCACCACATTTGGCGGGGCTAAGGCCCCTTCGGGATCTCCGTTTTCTAAAAACATTCTTCAAGATATGCTACCACAGCACTTTCGGGCGATAACGATCGGGGAATATCAAGGAACCACCGATCCGGAAGATCATGTGATAAAATTTGAGAATGCTGTCCTATTACATCAATACTCGAACTACATAAAATATCGAGTCTTCTTGCAATGCTCTCGGGCCCCGCCCAGAGGTGGTTCGATCGGCTCCACGCCTCCTCTATCCATACCTTCGTAGAATTCAAAAATATGTCCCTACAACATTTTACTGCTAGCCGAAGGTATCAGAAGACTCAACACGATTTATACGCCCTCAAACAGAAGCTCAAAGAGTCGTTGAAGGAATATCTCCAACGATTTAATCGAGTAGCCATGGATACTCCTTCGGTTACTCTGGAGATGTAGGTCAATGTCTTCTCCTAGAGCATGGATACTCCTTCGGTTACTCTGGAGATGTAGCCATGGACTATTAATGCAAATTGCACCAACAGTCCCAGGTAATAAGTGTCAGTGCATTTGCATTAATAGTCTAACCCTAAGTTTTGATGTATGACAGCAGGTTAAAGTTAGATTATTGTTGTTTAACACAAGTTGAGCTAAGTATGCAGGATTAATTAACTTGATGGATCTAGAGGACCAGACACCAGGTTGAAGTCCGGATGTGTGATTCTGACAAGAAGTCCAGCTGGCTCAGAGAGGACCAGACAGTTGGCGGGAAGTCCAGTCGGGTCAGGGAGGACCAGTTGATTGGCTGAAGTTCGGATGTGGGATTCCGGCAGGAAGACCTGGTGGGTCGGAGATCAGATGTTGAGGAGGTTATTTGGCAAATAGTAAGTAAGGTAAGCAGTGGAGGAAAGAGATCCAGTGAGGATGAGTTTTAGTTGAAACTTAGGCGTTGATCCAGCTTAGATCCAACCTGAAAGTCTAAACTGATATTAGACTAGACCCAGACTAGGTCTAAGTCATATTTATCATGCATTTATTTTATATGCTAACTCCTTTGTTTCAGGTATTTTGTACTAATGTGTTTTGCAGGAGTTAAAGCTTTGAATGAACAATACTCCATCTATGGAGGCACCTCAGTGTGATGGAGGCACCTCGGAGTACTGGGGGTGCCTCAACGCTTGAGGCGCCTCGGATGGGTGGGGGCGCCTCAGCGTTGGAGGTGCCTCAGCGCTGGAGGCGCCTCAACGCTGGAGGCACCTCAGCGCCTGGATAAGCGTTGTTGACGCGCAGAGCTGATGGAGACGTCCTGGAGTTCTTGGAGGTTCCTCGGAGTCAATAAGCAGCAGCTTTATCGAATCCGATCAACCTCAATGGATGCACCCAGAGCGTTGGAGGCGACCCCAATGGGCTTTAAAAGAACATCTCGACCAGTAGCTATTAACATCACTTCTAAACGTTGTTTCGACTTTATACTACTACACCGAGCTTTCCAACTGTTGTACTACGACTCTGCTATAACAAATTGACACCGGAACCACCTACTACAGTAGAATCTTCACCAACACAACACTCAAGTCTCATCTTCCGTGTTGGTAATATTTGTTTTTTAATTCATTCCTGTAATTACACAAGGATGTGTAGGATTGTTACACTTTTCTCATTTTGTAATCGATTGCTTTTCCGGAGGTTACCTAGAAAAGGATTTTAGTGAATTGCCCAACGATACGATCTGAAAGGTCATGGGCATTGGAGTAGGAGTCAGCGAAGGCTCCAAACCAAGTAAAATCAACTGTGTTCTTGTTTGTCTTTGTATTCTATTTTCCACTGCGCACTTGAACTTCCGAACATTCTTTTTTAAAACCGAAAAAGAAAAGTTTTAAACACGTGATTCACCCCCCTCTCATGTGCACTCGATCTTATAATAAGGACTACTAGTGTACAACCACAACCAAGGACTTATCCACTCGATAA
>JBBUKS010505036.1:0-13952 GCA_038050645.1 Hedychium gardnerianum | reverse complement strand
TGGGCTAGGTTTTGGGTTGGTGATGTGATGCATGATATCACAATGATGTAATTCGGTGTTCTTCATTGCAGGATTCTAATTGAAGCAGACTCGCGAACGTAAGAACATTTGACACGATCTACGATTTTAAGGAGGGTATTTCTTACTTGACTTTTCCCTTAAATATTGACCTTGGTGCATGACATGCTTTCGTAGTTGTAGTATTTGTGTTTACCTTGACTCTATTCACCTGTTACATGTGTTTTGATACTTGTTTGCTTGTACTTTGATGCTCGTTTTATATCTATACAGTCTCTTTATTTTTTATACCTGTAGTGTGTACACGTGTATGGTGTGTACAATAGGATGATGCTATGATTAGGTAATCATATAACTGTTTTAACATGCGTGTGACGTGTGTTTTCTCACATGTAGTTCAGATTGTCCATGTCATGTAATGTTATACATGTGGGTGGTGTATACCTTGAATCATGTCATGATCATGTTGTTGATAGACACACATGTGGCGTGCAGTTATATTTAGTTGTTAGCTCTTGTTTCATTTATGTAATGTAGTTATAGATGTGGACATGTGTGTGGCGTGTACCAGATGTTGATGTTTCATATTTGTAGATTCTATATCTGATTTGTAGTTATTTACATGCGTGTGATATGTAGTATGATTAGTATGTCTTCATGGATGTAACTGAGTGTATTTGTCTACTTAGACATATGTGATGGTAGATTACTTGTCTACTTACCACCACGGTATTGCATGTATGCTATCGATTATGTCTCCTATTATGTTGGTTGAGTGAGTCGTAGCATCGATGATGCATGTATGCTAGCGATTAAGGCTCCCTTCGAGTGTGAGCTAGTCGTGGTATCACAGAGATGCATGTATGCTATCGGCTATGTCTCCCATTAGGTTGGTTAAGTGAGCCGTAGTATCACGATATTACATGTATGCTATCGGCTATGTCTCCCATTAGGTTGGTTGAGTGAGTCCTAGCATCCCGATGTTACATTGCATGCTATCGGCTATGTCTCTCATTTAGTTGGTTGAGTGAGTCGTAGCATTGATGATACATGTGCTATCGATCAGGGCTCCCTTCGGGTGTGAGCTAGTCGTAGACATGCTACTGTCTGGGTTGTTATACCCTGGCTGCCCATGAGGTTATACATGGTAGAGAGTTCTCTCACAGCCCATAGCTAGATAATTACCTCCTGTCTGCCCACGAGGCCATTCGTGGTAGAGCATTTTTCCCGTAGACATGGACCTTGACATTTACGGACTGCCCACGAGTATCGTGGTAGAGCTTGTCTCCCGCAGTCCACAGCTGACGAGCTGAGTGTCTTGGTCATTTGTATACCCTGTGGTGGAGCATTTCTCCCACATATGAGACCTCAATTTCTAATACTTGTACCGATATACACATATGAGATGCAGTACTTATATTGATTATTGAGGATAAATGCATTTGAGTTGTTGTACTCATGTTCTTTGTTACTGACACTATTCATTGTGGCAACACCTCATGCACTAGCCAACAACTCATCCCGTGGGGACCGTTACTGACACTATTCATGATACTATATGTAATTGAGTTAGGTGCTTATTGTAGTAGTGGCATACGAGTGTCATCATTTGATGGTGAGTATATTTTTCTTTTAGACTGTATACCTTTGAATTCTTGTATAACTTTGAGTTTCTGTACTCTTTATTGTTCATGCACTATCTGTCTTATACCCGCTGAGTATTCCTTTGTACTCACCACCCTTGCTTTCTATTATTGTTTCCATGTTAACAGATATATGATGATTGGATCGCTTAGAGAATATATGCCCGCGCCATCCCACTCACATCGAGCTACGATTTTATTTTCATTTTGTATCAGTTAGTATTCGCTTCCGTATTTATTTAATTTATTAACATTGTATTAATTAAGTTGTGTCTGGTTATTGGTATTTATTCGGTTATGTATTTAGAGTGTTAAGTCGAGTTAACTTTCAGTTGATTGTTTAAATTTTATGTGTGGGGTGGATCCCCTAGTTATTCTTTATTTGTTGGATTTTCTTATACATTGCGTGGTTGTGAATACCCGGGAAGGGTATTATATTTATATATACACTACGTGGTTATAATTACCTAGGTAGGGTATGATATTTTTTTTTATCAGTGTTGTGGTTGTGTAACCAAAAATTGTGATTGTCACAAGGGGAGTGCTGTCCGTTTTCAACGGATAAGTATACTCTCACGGGTGACAAAAATTGTTATTCATCCCCTTCTAGCGGATTCATTCGCACCAACACGTTCCTTTTTGATTTATTATAAAAAAGACACCTCGTTCCACCTTTGTACACTTTACTTTCCAAAACTATTTTTATTTTTGACATTAATGTAGCAACTATAAGATGCTACATAATTATAGAAGTTGTTGTGGCGCCCCATCCCATAGTTGCTACAACTACACAGTTGTAGCAATATGATTCTGTAACTGCTACAACATAATATCGACTGGTATTGAACATAAATAATTTGTCTATGTTATAGCAGCTATGATTCGTAACTACTATAATATGATATCAATCTATGTTGACTAATGTTGACCAGAGATGAAACTTCTATATTACAAGAGCTATGAATTGTAGTTGCTATAATAAAATGTTATTAGTATTGATTAGAGTCGAATACTGTTATAATATAATATTAACCAATATTGACCATAAAATATTACAAGAGCTATGAAGTGTTGTTACAATACAGTTTATTAGTGTTGAATAGAATTGAAGTGTTTATATTGTAGCAGCTATGAACTATAACTACTACAATACAGTTTCAATTTTTTTATATTGAAGTGTTGATGTTGTAGTAGCTATGACCCTTAGCTGCTATAATAGCATAAAAATAAGGATAGTTTCGGAAGTTTCAAAAAGTAAAGTGTATAGAGGCAAAATCAAGCACTCTTTTAATAATAATAAAAAAGGAATCATCTTTGATAATTCACATAAAAAGAACATTTGATACAGTGGTGATAGATGTCCTTATGTGGCATAAGTCAAGTTGAGCTGGAGGTAAAAGTCAAGAAGAACACAGTTCTGGTGAAACCAACTAGTGTCGTGTCTGACCAAGTTCAAACTGATTCCGACTTGGGTCTGATCGAGTTCAAGCTCAAGCTGAGTCTGACTGAATTAGGATTCAGTTAGATAGAGCTCCGACCATATCAACCCCAAAAGAAGACCTCAAGTCAATTTAGTCTGAGTCACATCTAAATATCGTTTGCCTAAATCAATATCTGACTCAGCGGTTAATAAGGCATCGAGCGCCAAGGGTTTTGATGGTTAAAACATCGATTACCAAGAAAGGTGTCTCTCGGAAACGAAAGGAAGATGTGTGTCCCTTGACGCCGAAGGCCACCATTTCACTTTCTATTTAAAGATAACAAGTTACAACATCCAAGCAAACAATCTAACAATTCTCTACTCTCCTTGCTTTTCTCCAATTTCTTTATCTTTTCTTTGAGGTCTGACTTGAGCGTTGGAGGGGCTATGCCAAGGTTCGCCTTGGCCCCCTTTCTAACTGGTTTGTTGAGTCTGTGCATATCTTTTACAAAGAATTTCCTCTCTACTCAACATTTCCATTGCCGACTTAAAGGAAGTCAGTCTCTTAAAGCCCAACTTAAAGGCAGTCGGTCTCTTAATGCCCGACATAAAGGTAGTCGGTCTCTTAAAGTCCGACTTGAAGGCAGTCGGCTTATTGAAGCTTGACTTGAAGACAGTCGGCTAATTGAAGCCTAACTTGGAAGCAGTCGGTCTATTAAAGCCCAACTCAGAATGCTCGACTGGAAGATAGTTGAACCAACCAATATACAACCGACCGATAATACTTGATTGTGGTTACTTTTGTTGAGTCATCCCATCCTTTTTTTATAATTTACGTATCCAACTCTTCAAACCGACTAATCTTGAAAGTGATTGGCCCAGCCCCACAGAATTCTCCCACCGGCCACTAGGGTAAATTGAGAAACGTTTACGGAAGCTCATCCAAGTGGCCAACATTCTTAGGTTTGTCATTAAACTAAACAAAACAAGCTTGAACATATGTGTTCAACTCGTTAATGTTTGTGAACAATGTTCATGAACAATGTTCTCAAACATATTCATGAACAATATTCCTCAATAAAACTATTATCAACATGCTAAATAAACAAAGAAAGTTTCAAAATGAAAAAATAAGTTCGTATTATCAAACTCAATAACCAAGCTCAATGAACAACCAAATAAGCTTAAAATGTGAAAGTTTCAAACAATCAAATAAACTTGAATTGAGAGCTTGATAACATTTAAATGAACTAAGCTCAAGCCAAGCTTGAACCAAGCTCAATCTCATAAAAAAGAAACCATGCCAAGCTTGAACAATCATTTCAATAACTTTATTCATTTTATCCTTGGCTCGGTTACCTTATCAAACAAGCTTTAACACTACAAAGCTTGGCTTGGCTCTGCTCAGCTTGTTTATAGTCCTACTCATGCGCATATGAGGGAACGACCAACTTGAAGTTAAGCTTATATGGTAAGACCGTAGTGAGTTGAATGTTGAGTGACTTATATCCTTAAGGATAAGAGTAAAATTCAATATTGTGGACTTAATTTTGGAAGTGGTAGTAGTCCTGATCAACAATCTAATGATGAATATTAGTTGACTAATGAGTGAAAAATTATCAAATCAGATTAAATAAATTTGTTCGTGATCTTGTAAATGTTTTCTTATTTATATTTTGTTGGTGTAAAGAGCACCATAATCAAACCAGATTTTGATATTGACAAAGGTTCAAAGTTAAGCTATGTTGTGATCTAACAAGATTGAATAAGTGTGCAGGTAGCTCAACCAAGGAAGACCTAGTAGGTCAGCCTGACTGGATACTAGGCAAGGGAAAGCCCTAGTAGGTCAACTGGACTAGATACTAGGTGGAAGAATTGGCAGATCGACGACACCAGGTGGAAAGTCTAGATAGGTCAATGGACCGGATGTCTAGTAGGTCCATAGGTCAGCGAGGATCGAAAATGACAGGATGCTGAGCATGAAGTCCAAACAGGTTTGGAGGACTGAATGTTTGACAAGTCAGGTAAATTCTCCTAAGTGGAGTGGGTAAGGACACATTCCTGTTAAGGGAACAATAGGTGTCGATCTGACCTAAGAATTTCATTGGAAATCCTAAGTTGAGATGGGGACAGTTGGAACGATCCAACTTATTACTTTTCATACTGTTGTGCTAACATTATGATGCAGGGATCGATAATCAGAAGCTGTCGGAATCAGTGGACTCCGGGAGCTTGGAGAGGTTCTAGGAAACTAGAGGTCCAAGCACCTTGAGTGGATCCAGGAGCCTTGATAGCTCGAAACCCAGCCCTGCATCCAGATGAGGTGGCATGCCTTGGTTGGGCTGTGCACGTCAGCTTCCATGTGCCTGGGAGGGATACAGGTGCCCAGGAAGGAATAAACTTGACGCATAAGAAGTCGGAATGAGGTTTGCCCTGGTCATTCCATGTCAACAATCCAAGCGCCCGGAAGGGATCCAGGTGCTCAAAGATGGCTAAGTCACCGACGAGGTCGGATCGAATAGGCCTTGCTAGAGGCGCCCTGAGCTGATCCAGGCGCCTAGAGTACCTTATAAAAGAGCCATTGAACAATAGCTTCACGACATCAATTCTACTTCTTCCAAGTGCTCCACGCTCTAGAAACTCTGCTACGACACCGAAACACTGCTTTGACAAACTGTGCTCTACTTCAGACTCTTGTATTGTCGGTATTCTGCCTTTATTTAAGTCATCTTTTTGTACATAATTCTTAAGGAATGGTAAACTATTACTGTTCCTATCTTTGTAAAAAGACGAATCTCCATCTCCGAGTTGCTATTCGGAGAAGGAGATTGTCCATCGAAAGCAATCAAAGATCGCAAGCCTTGGACTAGCAGTCGCTAGGTTGTGAACTAAGTAAAAAAGAAATTATGTTTTTGCTATGTTGTGTTTTATTCCACTGCGTACTTTAGAGAAAAATGAGAGTTAGCAAAATACGCTATTCACCCCCTCTAGTGCTCTTCTTGGTCCTACAATTGGTATCATAGTGGAGGTGCTTTGAATTTGTGCAACCACCATTCGAGCAATTTCTTTTTCTCTTATTTTTCTTTTACTTTACTCCCACACTACTAATCCAAGACCAAGCATTGGTACAGTTTTCTCCATCTTTCTGTGTGCAATATTTTTATTGTGATGGTCCATCAAAAAGGATACAACATGACCATAATTGTTCTCTGGCGAGGATTTCAACTATTGGAAGGGTCGAATGAAGTATTACCTCAAAACTCAGGTGGAGATATGGATAGTGATCCAAATTGGATTCACTATCCCAAAAAATGAAGGAGTATCACTCCCCAACGACAAATGGGACAACCCAACGAAAAAGAAAATCGAGGCTGATGCTAAAGTAACTCAAACTCTACAATGTGGCTTGAACAAGGAAGAACTCTACCGAGTTAGACAATGCATCAGGGAAAAGGACCTTTGGGACAAGCTAGTTGAACTGTTGGATCATAGAAGTTGAGAGAGGGGGGTGAATCTCGATCGTTTAAAATCTCTTCTTTTCGCGTCAATCAAAGTAGCAACGGAATAATAAAAGAAAACACGAAAGATTAAATCTCCTTTTACTTAGTTCGTAGCTCTGTGACTACTACTCTAAAGTCTGCGACCCTTGGCTGCTTCCGATGGGCAATCTAATATAGTTCTTCTCTTCGAAAACTTTCGGAGAATAAGCAAATTCGTACAAGATGAGCAGTTACAATAATATACAAGTATTATAATAAGTTACCAACAACAAGAGTAAAAGTGGAGCGCATTTGTTGGAGAGTCTCTTGGCGTAGAAGTATCAGCACTTGCACGGGCAGTAGCAGCAAGAACTAAATGAAGCACACAGAGAATTACCCTTCGGCTCGAACCCCGATGCCTTCTTTTATAAGCACTGTTCGATCGATTGGAAATTTGATCCATCGACTGAACCTTTCGGTCGATTGATTTTCCTATCTATCGACTGATCCTCGCATCTTTCCTTCTTTGCTCTAATTTGATCCATCCGATCCCGTAAATCATGTTGTTCGGTCGACTGATCCTGTTGATCTGTCGACTGAACCTGAATCTGCGTTGATTTGATTTGATCTTTGTCATTACCAAATTTTGGATCGGTCGACTGATCCAAGGTATCCGTCAACTGATAACATTTTATTACCATATTTATAGAACTTGATCGTATTTGTGCCATGCTGACCGGATCGGCTGATTGAACCACCTGTTCGGTCGATCGAACACTTGGTCAACTCAAACTTTGTTCAACTGCAAAACAAAATTAGCACAATAATATAGTAATAATAGTCCTACAAAATAAAGTTAGACAGATATAAAAAATGCATGAGTAAGATAGTAATGACTGTCATGATCTCAACTTAGAAACCTCCGTTAGTTTCTTCAGTTGGATCAGCGCCTAAGGTTTGTCCCTATCGGGACACGACCTCACTGCACTCCCTCTAGGAGCTTACCTCAACTAACCTGTCAAACATCTGGTTCTTCAGACTTGTTTGGACTTTCTCTACTTAGTGTCTGATCGACTTGATCCTACTAAGACTTTCCTGCATCACCAAGTCAGCACAATAATAATAGTAATACAAAATAGTGTTAACAAACCTATACTTAGGTTTACCAATATCCGCTAGTCCAGTCGATCGTGTGCGATCGATCGAAAACCTTTCGGTCACACATGCTTGGAGTTCACTCCTCCAAGACTTCTTATTACCTAGGATAACCTCTCCCTTGGGTTTTCCCTTTGCTTAGAGTTTACTCTTCTAAGACTTCTCATTACCTAGGGTTGCATCCCCCTAGGATTTTTCTTTGCTTAGAGTTCACTTTTCTAAGACTTCTCATTATCTAGTGTTACCTCCCCCTAGGGATTTTCTTTGCTTAGAGTTCACTCCTCTAAGACTTCTCATTGCCTAGGGTTACCTCCCCCTAGGATTCTCCTTTGTTTAGAGTTCACTACTCTAAGACTTCTCATTACCTAGGGCTATCTCTAGGGGTGTCAAAAATGAACCAGACTCGAGTCGACTAAAACAAATCAGTTCGGGTTGGGGATTTTTGAGTTCGTGTCGGGTTGGAGCTTTTTGAGTTGGTTTAGCTTCGGGTTGGATTCGGTCGGGTCGACCCAAGTTGACCCGAGTTGGCTTAAATTTATGATTTAGGGTTTTTTTGTGGTTAAATCAAATTTTATTTTAAAAATTAAGATGTTTTATGTACATAAATAACAAAACGTAGTATAACAATGATGAAATATTGAGATAAAAGTGAAAAAAAAAATATAGGAAAATAACAAAAAAAAATGTTTTTTTTGGGTTAGGCAGGTTGATCAGGTTATTCAGGTTTGAGTTCGGGTTTAGGTGTTTCAGATTGAGTTCGGGTTCAGGTCAGGTTCAGGTTGAGATTTTTTTGGATAATTGATCTCCAACCCGACCCAAATCCACCCAACCCACCCGAATTGACACCCCTAGTTACCTCCCCCTAGGGTTCTCCTTTTGCCAAGCTTTAAGTCCTCCAGACCCGCATGGACTTGCTTGTCACTTGATAGACTACTCACCCTTGTTTAACCTCCAATTAGGACTTTACCCTTGCCTAATTGCATTGAGGACTTTCCCTTGCCTTACCGCAGTCAGGACTTTCCTTTGCTAGTCATCTAGTCAACCTTGACTTGACTAAACTTCTCACTTGACTAGGTCAACCTTGACCAAACTCCATTAAACATATTATCAAACAAACATCAAAATCCCGAAGGTCGATTGCACCAACATGAACTACACAAAGGGACCTCTTACACCAAAGTAAGTAAGCGTGATTTAATTTTAAATAAACTTTATAACATTAAAATGCAGGAAGGTGAGTTAGCAAGTCATCTCCACGCCCGAATCCAGGACCTCCGCAACGGACTTCACGCGATCGGACAACAAGTGGAGAACTGCGACATAATAAGATACGCACTCAAAGTCTTTCCTCGGAATACCTTATGAGTATCTATGGTAGATGCCTACAAGGTTTCCAAGGATCTTTCAAGCATTAGACTAGATGGACTTTTTCCCAAATTTGACCTTCACGAACAAACCAATGCATGCCCGGTCGAGAAAGGTATTGCTTTGTTTGTAGCAAAAACTCAAGAACAAGGAAGTAAAACCCAAGTCCAGAATCAAACCTGAATCCGAAGATGAATTAGACTTAGAAGATGATGAAACCACCTTCGAATTAGTCAACCTGGTCCAAAAACTTTTCAAGAAGAAGAAGGGCTTCACAAATCAGGAAATCAAAAAGATGATTTGAACCAAAGAGAAGAAGTCCGAGTCCAACCTAACCACAAAACCCAAGTCCGAGGTGATATGCTACAGGTGCAATCAAAAGGGGCACTTCAAAGCGGAATGTCCAAATACTAAAGAAACCAAGAGACAACGAAGGAAGAAAGCACTAAAAACAACCTGGGATGAGTCATCTTCAGAAGAGTCGAACGAAAAAGAACGAGCTCAAGCAAACTTCATAGCATTAATGGCAAGAGATCAAGTAGCCAAGACTAATTCCGAACCCAAGTCCGAGACCAAGTCCAAAGCCGAGTCTGAGTCAAGTCACTAATCTGTATCTGGTTCAAAAGGTCCAAACCATACTGTAAGTTCTACCTTAGTTGATAAGTTATACGATATGATTTCCTATTTAACTCACAAACTGGCTAAGTGTAATGTTCGGGTTAAGTCACTCATTAAGGAAGTAGAATCACTTAAGAAGAAGATTAGCCCAAGTTCCCCTACTACCCACGTTCAAAAGGAAACCTCAACTCAAGTTCAACAACTTAAGGAATAGCATTCCCTCTTGAAAAGTCAAGTTAAGGAACTAAAAGGCTCATTGAAATGGTTCACATCATGGTCCAATTATCTTGACATGATTCTTGGAACTCAATGAGTTATATACAACAAGTCTGGACTTGGATTCAAAGCTAAGACTCAATACACATCATACATGTCTCTAATGAATCAATATACTAGAAACCAAATCCAAGTGTGAGTCCCTAACTCAAACTTGGTTAATCAAGCTGGACCAAATTAATATTAGATCTCCAAGAATCAGATTCACTATCTAGATAGACTATATCAAGGTTATGATTTAGGGGGAGGTAATAGAAAAGTAATTTTTCTTGCTAATAATGTATGATTGTTTGATTTACTACTTTAATTTTGCATGCTTAGTTTATTTTTGTTTAATTTAGAACGGTTAAATAAGGACATAAGCTTGCTTGACATTTGCCATATAGTACCAGGGTGAGGCGAGATGATAGTACATTAGGGAAACTTGGTTTCGGTAGTCAGGTGGGGTAAGGAGTATCCTACTTGGTCTGCTTAGTTAAGTGGAATTAACTGAAGCTACCCCACCACATCCTAGACTAGTTAGACTAGGATTTTTCAATTGATTAGCTAAGTGTTCAATTTCACGAATCAAGTTTGTCTAAAAAAGTGGTCGTTGCTCCGATACCCAAGAAAGCCTCCGTGCCTCGTCATGGCCTGAAAGCTGAAACAAGAAATGTACACTTGAATCTAATACAAAGGCAAACAATCCTTAGAACTCAAACTAAATTAATAAAGATAAATTTGACAATCATCTCATAAATTCTATAAAGTACCTTAATTGAAAATTTAGAAATGGGTGAGATGGATATAGGTTTTAATTAGAAATTAAAATTTAATTAATCGAATGTAATTAATTTAATCTAATTAATTCAAAACCTAATTAATCTAATTAATTCAATAAAAATGTAATTAATCCAAATTTAATTAATCTAATTAGTTCAATGAAAAGTTAATTAATCCGAATGTAATTAATCTAATTTAATTAATTTAATCTAATTAACTCAAAACCTAATTAATCTAATTAACTCAAAACCTAATTAACCTAATTAATTTAATTAAAAGTTAATCAATTTGAAACTAATTCAATTCATATATTTAATTAATAATCAATCAATCCAAAATTAATTAAATCTAATTAATTCAAAATTAAACTTAATTAAATTAAACTTATTAACCTAAATAAAAACTTAATAAACCTAACTTAGACTAAATTAATTAAACAATTAAACTTAATAAATCTCAAACTCAATTTAACTTATTTTTATTAACTTAATTAATATGAATGTAATTATTCTAATTAATTTAATTAAAACTTAATTAACCCAAAATTAATTATTTTACTTATGCGGAAATTATTTTAATCTAACTTATATTTAACTTAAAATTTTAATCTAAAATTAATTTAATTCAAATTTAATTCATAATTAAACTTAAAAATAAACTTGATTAATCAAACTTAAACTTAATAAGAAAATAAATTTAAATTAATCAAGTTAAGTGATCCTTCATAATTAACTACTAGCTGAAAAATAATACTTAAATTGACTAATTTAGTGAAATTGATATTTTCTAATAGTCAGCTAGTAACTCAAATTAGATATGTTAATAAGGACAATTTAATAAATGATTTATTATATTTTAAATCATATATATTTGGACTCTAGGATTTATTAACTTGCTTTTAAACAGTTAATATTTTTCAAGCTTCAAAAGTTTATTTTTAATATATTTTTTTCAAATATCTATTCAAATTTCTTTTCTGTTTTCAAGAAATCTTTTTCAAATTTCCTTTCAAATATTCGTTCTTTTAAAGTATTTTCTCAAAATTCCTTTGAAATTTTTGTTTCAATCAATTTCAAAACTCTAATTGTTTTCATATTTTTAAAATCATTTTCATTTTTTTCAAATTATTCTCTTTCAAATTTTTCAAAGTGATTTTCAAAATTTAAAACCATTTTTTAAAAACTTGTCTCAAAAATTCATTTTTGAAAATTCATTTTAAGTTTTTAAAGTGTTTTTCTTCAAAACTTAATATTTTTAAGTATCTTCTTCCCGGAATTTTTTTTTTATATATATCAAAGGGGGAAGAGATAGGTAGGTTAAAAGTTAAGTGTTAAAGAATTTAAAAATTCTAACTGTCCTTAAACCTTAAGTTTTTTTTTAAACCTTAGTTTCAAAAAATCTTAACAATAAGGGGAGAGATTAAGTTAAGGAGAGCATGATTAAAGCTTATATTAAAATTTTCTCTCTTAGCTTGTTATGTTTTACTTAACTTTGAACCAACATTGTCATAATAAAAAAAAGGAGATTGTTGGTGCAGGGAGCACCAAATAATCGAACCTGATTTTGATTTTGACAAGATTCAAAGTTAAACTATGTTATAATCTAACAAAATTGAATAAGTGTGCATGTAGCTCAATCAAGGAAGACCTAATAGGTCAAGCTGATTGGATACTAGACAAGGGAAAGTTCTAGTAGGTTAGCTAAATTGAATACTAGATGGAATACTTGACAGATCGAGGACACCAAGCGAGAAATCTAGACGGGTCAGTGGACCGAACGTCTAACAGGTCGATGGGTCAATGATGATCGAACATTGGAGGAAGTCCTGAGGGTTAGAGGATCGGATGTTGAGTAGGAAGTCCAAATAGGTTTGGAGGACCAGATGTTTGACAAGTCAGGTAAATTCTCCTGAGTGAAGTGGGTAAGGATGTGTTCCCGTTAAGAAAATAGTAGGTGTCGATCCGACCTAAGAGTTTCACTGAAAATCCTAAGTTGAGATCGGGATAGTTGGAATGATCCAACTTACTACTTTTCATATTATTGTGCTAACATTATGATGCAGGGATCAATAATCAGAAGTTGTCGGAATTAATGGACTCCGGACGCACGGAGAGGTCCAGATGCCCCGAGTGGATCCAGGCGCCCTAATATCTGAAAACCTAGCCCCGCATCTATATGAGGTGGCACTCCCTGGTTGGGCGGCGTACGCACGTCAGCTTCCAAGTGCCCGAGAGGGATACAGACGCCCTAGAAGGGATAAACTCGACGCGAAAGAAGTCGGATTGAGATTTACCCTGATCATGCCACATCAACAGTCCAGGCGCCCGGAAGGGATCCAAGCGCCTAGAGATGGCTAAGTCACTGACGGGGTCAAATCCGATAGACCTTGCTGGAGGCGCCCTGAGTTGATCTGGCGCTCGGAGTACCTTATAAAAGAGCCATCAAACAACAACTTCACGACATCAATTGTACTACTGCCAAGTGCGTCATGCTCCAAAAACTCTACTACGATGCTGCTTCGACAAACTCCACTCTACTTCGGACTCTTGTATTTCCGGTATTCTATCTTTATTTAAGTCATCTTTTTTGTACGTAATTCTTAAGGAATAGTAAACCTGTTACCATTTCTATCTTTGTAAAAAGATGAATTTTCATCTCCAAGTTACTATTCAGAGAAGAAGATTATTAGTGGATGGTCCATCAGAAGCGATTAATGATTGCAGGTCTTGGACTAATAATCGTTGGGTTGTGATTCAAGTAAAAAAAATTATGTCTTTGTTGTGTTGTATTTTATTTCATTGCATACTTTTGTGAAAAACAAAAGTTAGCGAAACACTCTATTCATCCTCTCTAGTGCTATGATCCTACATATTTCATTTTCATTATTTTAACGAAGTAGTCAAAAACTAATGGTTAGGGCTCAGCTCTCGGTGATGGGAAAGGATGACAATTGATTGTTCTTAGATTATCTCTAATCTATATATCAAAATATCATATTTGGTATAAAAATAACATCAAAACTCTCCGATCCATATATCAAATTCTCACACCAAAAATGATGTGAGCATAGTATAATACCATCTTTGATGTTGCACTATTCATTATATCATATTTGGTGGGGAGAGAATTTTTATTTTTATTTAATTTTATTATATATATTTGTAAATATTTAATTTATTAAAATTATTATTTTTAATTTATTTAATATATTTTAAT
>JBBUKS010505016.1:0-13953 GCA_038050645.1 Hedychium gardnerianum | reverse complement strand
TCCCAGGACCAACACGGAGGAGGTAAATCACGGGGGCTAGTCTAGCCAGCCCGAACAGTGACTAATACATAAGGGGGCAGGAACCTGGCTACTAGCCAGGATTTGACCCCTAGACCTCATTGTGGTAACACCTCATGTACTAGCCAACTGCTCATCCCGTGAGGACATCGTATCCCTATCCTACACTTTTCTACGGTTAATGGAAAAAAGTACATTGAATTAAATATTCATTTTCCAATGTTCCATCGCATTACTAACTTTGCCTTTGATCAGACATCATTAAAATTCATATTAATATTTTGGAAAATTTTAACGAAGGCAAAGAAAATTCTCTCATAGTTAAATAATTATAAAATTTTATTTTCAATTCATTTTCTCTTGGACTAGAAATTGACCGTTTTTATTTCTCAACCAAAATTGCCAAAGTTTTATTTAGTTTAATTAGATTCAATTAGTGTTATGATTCCTTGGGAGTCTTTCTTGGACAGTTGGACATAAGACTGTAATTGAACTAAATATTCGTGAATAAATTTGATGTTCAATTTATCTTATTTATGTTCGTTCAATATATACAAGATCAATTAAATAAATAAGTTTGAACAACTCGTTAAACTAAATAAATAAGCTTGAATACATATGTGTTCAGCTCGTTAACATTCGTGAACAACGTTCATGAACAACGTTCATCAACAATCATATTCATTAATAAAACTCTTATCAATATACTAAATAAATAAAATAAAATAAACAAATAAATTTGAATTATCAAATTTAATAACCAATTAATAAAAATTTCAAACAATCAAATAAACTTGAATTAAGAGCTCGATAACATCTAAACGAACTAAACTCAAGCCAAACTTGAAGTAATAGCTCGATAACATCTAAACGAACCAAGCTCAAATCAAGCTTCAAACAAACTCAAGCTCATAAAAAATAAATTAAGCCAAGCTTAAACAATCATTTCAAAAACTTGATTCATTTTAAGTTCGATTCGATTTAATTTAATTATTTTATTAAATAAATTTAAATATTCCAAAATTTGATTCGGTTCAACTTATTTACAGCATTAGTCGGACATGTTGCATTACGCGGAATTGAAGTGGGTCAGCTGCTGGTAGATCAGCCCAATCTTGCCAAAGCCCAATATGATTTTAACGATACAAGTTGGTAGTTCAGCCTTCAGTGCAACAGCATACATTTTAAGAACTAATCTACTTTGAGAAAACTGAAAAGAAACAATGGATACGTCAATATCGACATTAAATTAAAGTAGTCAAAAATTAAATCGACAAAGCTCAGACGAGCAACACTAGAACACTTCAAGTTAATGGACACTTCATCCAAAAAAGTTGGAAGGATCAGAAGGAAAAACCGGATCAAACTCCACACGATTCAACGTGAAACTCGCGTTTATATTCAGCGAATTGGTGGCGGAAGCCGCAGCAGACACAGTCTCGATGAGCTCTGACTCCGAAGAATTCGGAGCAACAACTTGAGACGGCAAGAAATTGGAAGCAGCAGGCGAAGTGAACGGTAAAGGGAAGCTCCCCATGTAGCTATCATTGTTCTCTAAGGCTGTTGTTGATGAGAAGATGAGATTTTGAGGGGAAGGGCCAGTGATTGGGGTGGAGTTGTAAGGGAAGGAGAAGGAAGAGGCCATGGTTTGGTTCTGCTGCTCATGGCGAGGGCGTCCTGTGTCATAGAGCTGATCTGGTGAAGGAATTGGAGGTTCTTGCAGCATCTGCAGGCAAGTGTGCTGGCCGCGGTAGGTGATGTCGAAGACGCAGTGGTCATCGTCGGATCTCTGCACTTGCTTTGTAGCAAGGCAGCCGGCGGTGTTCCGGTGAGTGCATCTATAGTAGCCTCTGCAAAATACCAAACGGTTACAAATGCCACAAGGTGGAGTGAACGAACTTAATTAACCAACCTTGGATGCACGGCTCCAAGGATTTCCTTCTGCCCATACTTCCTCCAGCTACATCCATCTTCCAATCCCTCGGCCAATCCACCGCTGTCGGCAGCAACGCGAACTTGTCTCTTCCATTTCGGTAAATCTTTCCTGAGAACCCAAAAAGAGAACTTAATTAGAACTTAGAAGAGAAGTTACTAGCATAATCAGTTAGTTAAACTAAAATCACTTCTTCTGGCACATCTCCCTGCGTTCGTGCTCCTTCACCACCCTCTCCGAGTTCTCACTCCTCGGGCTGCCGATGTTGAATGGAGGCGGGGAATCGAATGCCGCCACGGGTGACGAAATCAGGCGGTGCGTCCCCTCGGGGCTGGCGATCAGCTTCGCCACGGCAATAGCATTCTCCAAGCTCGATCTTATCTGCTGCAGTCGAGCTCTGCTTTCCTCATTGACGGCGGGGGAGGAAGCAGCAGAAGCCTCCATGAGCTGCCTCGTTTGTCGCTCACCCTGCGACAGCAGATTCAGTAGCAATCTCACATCTGCGTTCTCCATCATTGATCAGCCCAAGAACTCCAAGATGGAAACACAGAGGAGTTATAATGTCTGCGTATGTGCAGTGTAAGCAAATGGGTTGACCGATAATGTTCAAACTGAGAGATTAGCTTTCTAGTAGCTTGAAGCTTACCCCGTTAGGTTTGGGAGTGAGCGCGACGTCAGTGGTAGCAGACGAGTGCCTTGTTGACGATCGGGTGACAGGTCAAGAGAGCACCCGGAGTCCGTCACAAACCAAGCGTCCGATAACACCAATTTTGAAAAGAAAACAAAATCCACTAATTCTAAAATCAATTTATAAAATTAATCACTCTCAACCCTCGTTCTCTATATTCCCCAACTTACACGACACAATATTTCTCTGGCTCCGTTTAATTAATTCATCTCTCCACCGCCCACTAACTGATCATAAAACTAGTAGCATCAAAAACGGTCGTGTCCATGTCACTAAATGGCTATGTGCCATCATGTCTTCAAAATTATAGAAAAATGGAAATGAGAATTTATCTTATTTCTCTATTTTTAATTTAACTCAAATTTTTAATAATTCGGTTTCCCGTTGGAGAGCCACCGTAGCTCCGGAGGCTATCTTATCAAACTGTTTCAATTCTCATCAGATTAGCCTAAATCAATAACCGCCGCCATATCTAATATTATCGTATAACATCACCAAATGGCAGACCTGCGATATCGATTGTTGTGTGTTCATGAGATTTGATAGTGTAGATTTTTTCCCCCGAAATTAAAAGTAAAGATTTGATCTTCAAAATCTTGGATATATTTGATCAAATGCGTCATCTCTTTGATTGGAGTTTAAACTTGCATACCAAACCACCAGCAAGTGGGATCAACACGTTCTCTTCACTTTTAGAGAGATCGAAGAGATTTCCACTTCATTCTATCTCATTTGTTAATTAGTTTATCATTTGACGGTAGGTAACATCATCAACCTTGCTTCCTTTAATACAATTTTCAAAAAGTGGAAATCAATTAGTCAAATGTCGTGTTCCGCAATGCAACCTACTTGAAAAATAGTGTAAAATTTTCAACGCACCATGGGACAAGCACAGCCCGACATGATTTTCTAGGTGGAAAAATTGTATTCACAATGCACAGTTACACGGATATCTACTCGAAAAGAAATGCTTTGTTGTCGCAGAGCCGCAAATTGCATAATGCTTATCGCCCAAGAGTAAGCGACCGAATAGAGAGAATTAGGTGACAATCAGTTGAATTTGAATCGAATTATATATTTTATATTTTTATTTTTATTTATTATATTTATCCTTATTTCTATTAAATTTTTAATTTTAATTTAAATTTTTATACCCATATCCATTGATAGGATCGAATATCCATTCCTATAATCATTTATATATATTTTTTTATTTCATGGAATTATTATTATTCAATAAAAATATATTAAAATTAATATTATATTCAAGAAAAATATAATTCAACAAAAATATATTAAATATCTATAAGCTATTCTTAATTTAATCATATTTAATAAAAATAAAAATAGATTAAACATAAAAAAAATAGTTAATAAATTTTGAAGAATTTTTTTTGTTTAATATATATATATATATATATTATTTAATCGGATATTCAAATTGAATAAAATTTTATTAGATTTATCTTCGTATTTAATTATCTAAATATTCATATTTAATTATTTAATCAGATTTAAATAATTTCTTTATATTTAATTTTTATTTAAATCGGATATTTAATTTTGTATGAAGAAATTATTATCTTTAAATAAAACTATGCAAATGGTGAGCCATGGGCCTTGCCTACCCACCGCTCACTAGACGTCCTATGGATGAACACGCAGGCAGACTGTATGGGTGATGTCACTTAAGACGACGTAACCAGCGGCATCAGTAGTGGTCCCACTCAGAAAAGCTAGGCTGACGGTCTCATCGGTGACTCGACCCTAATAAAAGTCGCCGTGACTTGCCTTCGCGGTTTGCTTTCACACGCCGATCCCCAAATTTTCGCTTCGCTTCGATTCTGTTCGTCGATCAAATCTCCCCCGCTTCGACGCGCTCGTCTCCGTCGAAATAGGCATGGATCTCCGCAAGATCAAAGTGGCCAACCCCATCGTAGAGATGGACGGTGAGCAGGACCTTGAATCCCCTTTCTTCCCGAGATCTTCTCCTTCTGTCGTTTCCTATTCGTTCACCCAAAGTCGATAATCTCTTTCTACCACTGATTTGTTTATCGATTGGTTGTCATATTTTTTTTTTGGCAGAGAAAAGGACGATAATTTTTTGTTTAATTTATCGAAAACCCTATACAATAGTAATTTGAGCAATATTATTCTGAATTCGGTAAAGTTTATATATGAAGATTCAATTATTAGTTATGAAATGATTTCCTTCTTTTTTTTAAGCAAAGAAATGAGAGAAAGTCACTCCCCTGTTCATCTAGTGAAGCACGACCGCATCATTTTTAGAAATTGATTGGAATTGAAATACATTGGGAGGTAAGTTTCCTTAGTAAGCTGGACTTGTGTCGAACATGTTAGCAGATGTGCTTCCTATGGAAGAAAGGAAGAAAAACTTGGGTCAAAGGAAGCATATCACATTTCTAAGATAAGAGCTCGTAGCATGTTTTACAATAGGAGTATGCATGCCAGGTCTCAGTTTGATATGTTGAATGCTTTTGCATTATGTCTTGAGATTGTTGAACTAACAATTCATACACCCATTAAGGCTTACCTTTGTCAGTTGAAACCATTGAAAAGTCTCAAGATTTAGAAATCAGATGTATGTCGTTGTCCATCAAATCATTAAGAATTCTCAAATTCGTTTACCTTTTACAGTGAATAAATACAAGCTTCATGTAAGCATAGGGTATAAGACAACTGCGGACCTATTTATCCAGCTGGAAGAAATATTAGAAAATATATTGAAGATCACGAGAATTAAAAGTGTAGAATCTTATATGTATGCCTTTGTAAGAATTGTGTAATAGTCATAAGGTCAGTTCTTCTTCAGAAAACTACTATTGCTAATTATATTTAAAAATGTAGGGTAAGGGTGACAAGATACTTTAGGTGGATGTATTCTGTAAATACTTTCATTCATGAATATCTAGTTATATCTCTCTTAGGATAAAAGAGAGAAAAAATGTGGAATTTGAAATGGTATGGATGCACTAAAAGACCTTTAGGTAGCGTAATTAAATGAGGTGAATCAAATTATGAGAAGAGAGATATCTAGAAGTCTTCACCTAAAAACCTATTGGAGAAAAAAAAACCCAATAGATTTCACTCTTCGTGCTTAAGGATACTCATTTTATAGAGCTAGAACTCAATGATTGGTCACTTCATATACACCTAGGCAAAAAGTTATGCAGTTAACAATCACTACCTCAGTAGACAACTTACCTTTTTAGTGCAAATGCCAATATGTTCTTTAATTCAGCAAATTAAAGTCACGTATCAATTGATGAATAAACATATTGCTTGGGTTTTTTTCTCTGTAGCTTAGAGTAAAAAAGCTAAGCATTTCATCTAATAGGTTGGCCCTTTCTATTTGGTGGTCTTGACATCTGATATCTTCATATATTCTCTTTTTGTGGTTAAAAGATAGGGTGTGCTGTATATTTATTCTTGAATAGTATATATTAATTTCTCAAATTGCATCTCTCAAACCTAACTGGCCTGATTCACCATTGAATCCACTTTATTATGTTCTAGCACATCGCTTGATATCATCATCAACTATTTAGTCTTTCTTTTCTTTATTATGACCTCCCCTCTTATTTATTTTCTCAAATATATTTAGTTTGTCATTGCTTTTTGGTTTTAATATTCAATAATATTGTTTCATATTTTTGTTCTTAGTTCTCTCTTATTAATTTATATCTCTTTCTTCATGTTGGCAAAAAATTGAAAGAATGAATGTTCCTGCATGTAGCATGATTATTTGCTAAGAATATATCAAGCGTTAAGAATATGTCAAGCTAGCATTCTTTTATATTCTGTTTCATTGAGATTGTTTAAGGCTATCTTGCTATTTATTGTTTTGCATTGTGTTATCTTCTGTAGGAGATGAGATGACACGTGTAATTTGGAGACTAATCAAAGAAAAGGTGAATGGTCCGGCTATACTTTACTGATTACTTGCTCAGCCATTTTTTGTTTCAACTTATTTTCATCCAACTATTTGAATGCTTGATATGTTTTGCAGCTTATTTTCCCATTTCTCGAGTTGGATATAAAGTACTTTGACTTGGGCCTTCCAAATCGTGATGCTACAAATGATAGAGTTACAGTAGAAAGTGCAGAAGCTACTCTAAAGTAAACATCACCGAGATTGTTCTGAATCATAAAGTGAAAAGCATATTTTAGCTTCATCACCTACTTTTCTATAATTCCGAATGTAGTCCTAGTTGGCACGTCTACTAATCTCTTATTTTCCATATCCAATGGAAACATTTTACTTGACCCTACTTAGAAGTAATATATGTCTTGTAACATCCACTTAATATTTATTCTTGCTTCAGATATAATGTGGCAATAAAATGTGCAACTATTACTCCAGGTATAGTGCAATTGTTACAATTCTGATATGAGATTCTGTCTTCAGACACATTTGAATTTGATGTTTTTCATAACAAATTTTATCTTACAGATGAAGCTCGTGTTAAGGAGTTCAACCTGAAAGCAATGTGGAAAAGTCCAAATGGAACCATTAGAAACATTTTGAATGGTATGATGAGTTAGTTTCTTGAAGCTCAATGTCCCCTAAAAGTGTAATATTCATGTATTTTTGAGTAAATGTTCTTCCTTTTGCTCTTCCTTTTTTTCCTTTTCAAGGGACTGTATTTAGAGAGCCAATTCTATGTAGAAATATACCGAGGCTTGTGTCAGGTACATACCAAATATATATTGCATACTTCTAGTATATACCTAGATTCTACATCTTGCTTTCCTCTTCATTATTTCTCTACTTCACCCTCGTTCAATGTAACATGTTAGGGTGGTCAAAGCCCATATGCATTGGAAGGCATGCTTTTGGTGATCAATACCGAGCCACAGACACAGTTATTAAAGGACCTGGCAAGCTGAAATTGATATTTGGTATGTTCAACTGACTTCATTGTTGAATGTTGTAACACTGAATTAGTTCTTCAGTCTATACATGCTAGGCAAGGTTTTGAATTAATAGAATATTCATGAACAAGCTTACTACTTAGCTTGTCAAGAGCTCGTTTATATTCATTTAATAGTATAAAGTATATAATATAATGAGCTTAGCTTGTTAACCTTCATTAACAAAGCTTGTGAATTATTTATAAGAAACTCATTCATATCAATGATGTTATTTATTTTTATTCAAATATATTAAAATTTTAATACTATATGAATTTTCTATCAAATGTAAAAAATTGGAAAAATGATGCAAGTTTTATTTATTAATGATGTTTGCAAATGAGTTCGATTAAACTAGAACTTGGCTCGCACTTGGTCAAGCTCAACTTGGTTCTTTTTTCAGATCCTTTTTTCAACTATCCTTTATGAGTTGGAATTATGAAGGCATGTAGCACATACCAGTTGGTTACCAGTGGTGCTTCTTAAATGGCAAGAGTGTAGTTAACAATTGAGTGGTCTTGACCTCTTCCCTTGACCGCAAGACAGTTGTTACCTGCCATCCTCTTTTAGAATAGAAATTATTCACCCACCACTGGAAGCCAAAAAGTTACCTGTGGACACTGGATTCATGAAGAATTGTTGGACTATTAACATCCTCACGAATCCAGTTTGTACTTTTTGCTTTTGCAGATGAATTCAATGTTATGCCTATTGGTCTTATCACAAGGCATTTCTCTTTTACTTCTTGTTAATGTAGATTAAGAAATGATAAATGCTCTTTGCATCAATATTTTTGTTCAGAATATTTTCACCATAAAACATTTTGCTCGGCTTGTTTACAGTTTATACCCCTAATGCTAGGTATAACTCGGCATCAAAATCACTTCTAAATGATTTGTCCTTCCAGTTCAATGTGGTGGATTCATATACTTGGTATAGGAACAACCTTCTTTGTTTTGATTCACTTGGACAATCCAAACAAGTTGACCATACAAATAGGAGATGCCACATCTATCCGACTATAATATTAATTCATTTATGTACATGTTCCTGGACTCTGCTTCATGGTTCTTTTATTTTGCCCAGAGGGAAAAGAGGAGCAAATTGAGCTAGAAGTGTTTAAGTTCACAGGTGCTGGTGGGGTGGCATTGTCTATGTATAATACTGATGAGGTAATATATCATAGCTACCAATTTTCACATGTTTATGTATGAGTTAAAGTATATTCTGATTCCTCATCTTTCATGAATTGTGTAGTCAATTCATGCTTTCGCTGAGGCATCAATGAACACAGCTTACCAGAAAAGGTGGCCACTTTACCTTAGCACTAAGAACACAATTCTCAAAAAGTATGATGGAAGGTATGATGAGGTTGTTGCTCCTGCAATACTGTGATAATTTGTTGTTTGTGAAGTTTGTTGGCCTAAACATTCTCTCAACACAGGTTTAAGGACATATTTCAGGAGGTGTATGAGGCTCAATGGAAATCCAAGTTCGAGGCTGCAGGAATATGGTTAGTTATAGACATGGCCTTGGTAACTCATCTTTATAAAGAGTTCATTCAGATAATCTTTTGCAGGTATGAACATCGCTTGATAGATGATATGGTTGCTTATGCACTTAAGAGTGAAGGTGGTTATGTATGGGCTTGTAAGAACTATGATGGAGATGTGCAAAGTGATTTCTTGGCTCAAGGTAGGAACACCAACTATTTCTTGAGAAAGTTTCTTTTTTTGGTTAACTAGATTATGGAAAATACTTCATAACTACTTGAACTGCTTAAATACATTCTCTCTGCAAATGGCACTTGGGTTCTAAACTTCTAATGGAAAATATACTTGATTCTTTTTCTGCAGGTTTTGGGTCCCTGGGATTGATGACGTCAGTGCTGGTATTTATACTACAATTACATAGTCTTATTGCTAGAGTTGATTGTTTGACTATTAGTTTTTAGCATTTAAAATAATTTGAAGCAGCACCTATACAGTAGATTTAGTAACAGGAAGATGTATAGAACTCTTAGTACAGAAGAATTGAATAACATCTAGCAGTTTTTCTAAATTCAGATGTGCCCAGATGGGAAAACTATTGAAGCCGAAGCTGCACATGGCACTGTTACTCGTCACTATCGGGTACACCAGAAAGGGGGAGAAACCAGCACAAACAGCATTGCTTCAATTTATGCATGGACACGAGGGCTTGCTCACAGGTGTGCAAGTCTCTTTTCTATGCGAAGGAGATAACTGTGTGTCATTAGAAACATAAACTATAAATGTTCATTTGACAACTACATGCAATCATACCATTTATCAAGTAGTTTACCGTTGCTAATCATATTTTGTGGACATTAGCTATATCACAACAATTCGTCTTAAATTTTTTCGGTTATCCTTGGGTCATGCCTACTTCCTTAGCAATAATGCTATATCCCATAAGTATCTCTAACAAGATTTAGTTGATTTTCTAACAGGGCAAAGCTAGATAATAATGCCGCATTGCTCGATTTCACACAAAAACTTGAGACCTCTTGCATTGGAGTTGTTGAATCTGGGAAAATGACTAAAGATCTTGCTCTTCTTGTTCATGGACCCAAGTATTACACTCATAATTGCAACAGTTTTTGAAGTAAAATTACTTTGAAACAAATTGATAATGCTGATTTTGCTCATTTTTCTTTTAGGGTTACTCGAGATATGTATTTGAACACGCAAGAGTTTATTGATGCAGTCGCAACAGAGCTCAGAGCAAGACTTTGTAGCAAATCAAAGTTGTAAACCCCTTCTTTGCCATCTGAGATTAGACAAAAATAACTTAGTTGCACTTTCCATTGATTCAAGAAAAATTTATGGTTAGATCTCAATATCCCCTATCTGACCTGTTTCTCCTGATGCCTAGTTAATTTCTTATTTTGCATTATATCAGTTGCAGTTGCAGGACCGAATAAATTGATACCGGATATACCTCACTATCACGGTAAAGCAATAACGTGCAATTTAATATGCAAGTGAACAAAATGATTTCTCCCTGGTACAAGGACGTCTGATGGTAATCTTTATGTTGTATAAACTTGAGTGTTGCACTCACGTGGCTGCGGTTCTAAGTCTGTTTTTGGTCATGCCTCTCTGGAATAAGAACTTTGATGGTGATCTTTGTGTTATATAACTAGAGTGTTGCGTTCATCTGGTGGTGTTTCGAAGTCTTTTGGTCATGTAAACTGCTTATGCAACACAATTAGTCTGGCAATCACAAATTGCACCTTATATGTCTAAATGGTTTAATCTATTCCACGAGTTTCCCGTTGGAAGATAAAATGGAGATTTTATTTATATCCTTTTCGTTTTATGGATATTTAAGCAACAGGATAATCAAAACATGCAAATTTGTGTCAGAAGGAAAAAATCTCATGTTATTCTGTCATCTATAAAATCTATTTTGAATTTCTGTTGAAGGTCTGTTAGTAATTGATTTGAATGTTATAAGTCAATGCTCTAATCGCCAATGTTATTTAAACAAACAAAATATATTGTGGTTGTTTGCTTGCTGCGAAAACAAAGACAGCAACGAGAGTATAATTGCTATGGCGTCTTTGAGGCGTTACTGCAAACCCAATTGAGCAAAGCAGCGAGTGAAGCGGGGATGGAGGACGTTCTGACGGAGACGCCGCCGCCCTCTCGATTCTTCCAAGAAGACCTTGACAATTTCGCTGCTTCGTCTCCGCCTCTTCCTCCGCCCCTTCTCCTCCTGAACCCCAGCTTCAATCTGGACCACCCCCGTCCTCCTCTCCTCCTCATCTTTCTCTCGGACCCCTCCCTCGTAGTCCTCCACCGGATTCCCCGCAAGGCCCTCATCGGTTCCCTAATCCTGCCGGAGACTTCTCTCGCTGGCAACTCACTAGAGCCTTCCCCATGCCACCGCTCTTGCTACATATATGCCGGAGAAAATCTAGTCCTCGTCGCTGTTCAGTTCCCTGTTGCAGCCGCGAGGACCCGTGCCGTTGCAAAATCGTTGCTTGGGGGAATCCAGGCGGAGAGGGTTTTGATCTTGGACTCAATACGGAGCCAGAACCACAGGGGGAGGTTGGATGTGGACGAAACCCTAGCTTTTAAGCTGGAAACGGTAGAGGAGAGAAATTCCGAGCAACATCTGGTGCGAGGACTGGATTACTTGCCGTCTGGGAGTGTGATGGATGGCCTAGGGGCTGCCATAATTGCAGAGTGCCAGATGAGGAGGATAAAGGGCACGCTGGTGGCCACATGGCCGGCTAATGGTCGATCTACTGTGTTACCGATCATTCGGTCATTGATGAAGGATTTAGGAATTCTGAGTGAGTCTGATAGCAATGATGAGTTTGTTGCTGGATACCCAGGTTCTTCTCGATATGATTCAGATCTGTATACCTGATGACTAGGTATTTTCTTTAGCTCATCTATTTCATAGGAACTTAAGTATTCATGTTTGATTTAGCTAGATTGAACACCCGCATCTTTATTAAATAGTTCTGTAGTAGTATATTGACTTGTGGGTTCCTGCTCATTGCACTCATTTGCAGCTAATTCAGAATTCGACCTTTTCTTATTTAAAAACTGGATTCTTTTAAATTTGCAAAAACAGTGGAACTTGCTATCTTAGTTAGGAAATCTTTTATATGATAAATGCAACGCTAAAAGAAATAGCCACTCAATCTTTTTCTCATGGCAATGCCTATCTGTGTATGCTTCATTGGATTAGCCACTGTTGAGACTCTGATTAAATTTCTCCACTGCAACAATTAGAAACGGTTGTTTGACCAAAGTCATGTTACCCTGGCGCAACTCTTCTCTATTGTCTCCATCATGGATTAAAGTGGGTAAGTAAGTGAATGGACTAATATAGGCTCCTATAGCTCATGTTTTATCTGCCAATTTGAGCGGATCAAGGAGGGATGGCTGTTTATGTTGATTTGGTTCTTAAACACTTTATATTACATCCATCCATCGTATCAGCAATCCTTCTAATTTCATCCATCCATTCTTTTATTCATCCTTCCAAGTAGATGGTTATCAGTTTGTTAATTTGTCCAAATGACACTATGATGCTAATCTAGGCAATGATATGCTAGTTGTTATTTAACGTATCAGAAGGTGTGATGTTGGATCCATTGTCATTGGTTTTGGTATGCTTATCCTGAACTCTCTAGTAGTTAAAATTTTGTGGGAGCACTTGGAATTCAAGGCACCAAAAGACCATTAATGCTTGACTGAAGAAAGACATTATGGCTTTAAATGTTTTAATTATGTTTGATTTTTTAACATAGTCACTGAACAATACATTTAATCAAAATGCTTGCTATAATTCTTTAGATTCTATGCATAAATGATGCAGGAGCAACCCAATATAATCTATTAAACTTCAAAGGAGGGTCATAATTTTTGACTCGAGACTCGGAATCAAGATTCGTCCGCGCTCACGTGTGCAGAATTCGAAAATCTACATTCGTTATAGGGAAACCCGTAACCGCCAATTTTCGGACCCAAATTTCACCGTTTAGGCCTGTCTCTTTGCTATTTTTAATAATTTTCATTTTTATGGTATTTAGGGTAATTTTGATATTTCTGGTATGGATTAAGGTTTGTCTATGTCAGCGTCTCGTTTTGGGTAAATCCCTTTCTGATATGTATTTTCCTTTTCCGGTAAAATTTCTTTCCTTTCTTAACAAGATAGGAATTGAGGTCTGTTTATTAGGATTTCTTTCTTTTATTCAGGTTTTAGGTTTTAATCTATATAAAAGTCCTGTTTAGTTGTTGAGGAACTATCCTCCATACTGAAATAAAGTATCCCATTTTGGTAAAACCCAGAGAACGGCGAGATTCTCTTTGTTTTAGGCGGATCCTCTTCTTATCTTCTCTTCAATTTCCCCTTCTCGTCAGCTCGCGTGATAATCGCTATCCTGTCCGGCGTCAGTTGGTATCAGAGTCACGTGAAGGTCGTCGTCAGATCCAATGGAAGGTCATTGTGGTCGCGGTCGCAACAACGGCCAGGTTTTGATGGAGGAAGCCGAGCATCGTGGTCGTAACATCTAGGACATAATGACGATTGAGGATTTACAGAGGCAAGTTGTAGAGTTAACCCAGTGTTTAGCGGCACGAGATCTCGAAGATTGTGGGATCTCAGATTGTGGATTTGAGTCTACCTTCGGGAAGTCATATCACCAGCGGGCTACACACCAAGAACGACGTGGTCGGGGGAGCCTTATGGAGACCTTGGATTTCGGCATCTGCTCGAATTTTCCAGTACATTGCAAGCAGAAGAATTCATTGATTGGATCTTCGATTATAAGCAAATTCCGGATCGGATGAAGGTGAAGTTAATTGCCATCAAACTCAAGAGGCGCACATCGGCA
>JBBUKS010504987.1:0-13954 GCA_038050645.1 Hedychium gardnerianum | reverse complement strand
GGAAGAGCAAGGGAAGAGGGAGAAGGCTACTACTAGGTTGCTGGAGGGAAACAGGAGGCGTCGAGGTCATGCGGGCAGCGACGACAGCTGAGAGGACGCACGAGTGCGCGGGAAGAAGGAGGGGCGCTGTTGGCATTGGCTGTGCATGTGGACGGAGGGGCGGTGCCGGCGGTCTAGCATAAAGCTTGAGGTAGAGGTGTCGGCGTGCATAGAGGAAGAGGAGAAATCACGAGAGAGAGGAGAGGAGGCCGGCGGCTCACGTGTGGGGAAGAGGAGATTTGGGAAAGTCAGGTTTAGGGCCCTCGGGTGAGTCAAAGGAGAGAAAAAGAAAACCCTAAACGGGCCCCTCTTTGACCACGTGGCCCCCATTATAATTCCCACATCACAAGCCTCCCCTCAAGTCTAGTCGAAGGAGACATTAGTCCAACTGACTAGACTATTATGTTGTGGTGGGACAGGTGAAAGAATCATCAAGCCTGTCGTATGGAGGAGTGTCTTCTGACTGAAGAGTCAGGAATGGAAACTTTAGGCCTGTCATAAGGAGGAGTTGCTTCTGACTAAGGAGTCGAGGAAGGAGTTGCCGAGATTGTCGCAAGGTCAAGTGTCTTCTAACTAAGGAGTCAATAATGGATCCTTCGGAGAGAGAAATTATGGAAGAGGTCACTAAAGGACATAAGTGCTCGACCCCGACTATGAGGAGGGAGGATGAGCCATGGAGAAGTCAATAAAATATGCTCAACCCCGACTGTGAGAAGGGAGGTTCGACCCCAAGGACTATGCTCGACCTCAACTGTGAGGGGGGAGGTTGAGCTCCAAGGATAATAAAATATGCTTAATCCCGACTGTGAGTGGGGAGATTGGACCCCAAGAACTATGCTTGACCCTGACTGTGAGGGAGGAGGTTTGGACCCCAAGGACTGTGCTCGACCCCGATTGTGAGGGGGTTGGTTGAGCCCCAAGGATAATAAGATATGCTCCACCCCAACTGTGAGGTGGGAGGTTGGACCCCAAAGCCTATGCTCAACCCCGACTGTGAGGGGGGAGGCTGAGCCCTGGAGAGGACATCAGGTGCTCGATTGTGAGGGAGAGGCAGAGCCCTGGAGAAGACGATAAGATAAGCTCAACCCCGACTGTGAAAGGGGAGACTGAGCTCCAATGACTATGCTTGACCCCGACTATGAGGGAGGAGATTGAGTCTTAAGGATAATAAGATATGCTCGACCCCGATTGTGAGGAAGGAGGCTGGATCCTAAGGACTATGCTCGACCCTAAATGTGATGGGGGAGGTTGAGCCCCAAGGATAATAAGATATGCTCGACCCCGACTGTGAGGGGAGAGGCTGATATCACCGTTGATGGAGAATCGATATGTGCTCAACCCTGACTATGAGGGGGGAGGCTGATATTGCCGTTGGTAGAGAATTGATATGTGTTCGACCACTGTTAGGGGGGAGGCTGATATCGTCGTCGATGAAGAATCGATATATGCTCGACCTCGATTGTGAGGGGGGAGGTTGATATCGCCATTGGTAGAGAATCAATTATAGGATCAGTGAAAGTACTAGAGGGAGGGGGGTGAATAGCGCTCGTGATTTTTTCATGTTTTTTAGAAACTTGAGTATGCAACGAAAATATAAATTGAAAAACAAACACAAGCTAACACTTTATTTTTACTTGGTTCACAACCCGGCAACTACTATTCCAAGGCACACACCCGTTGAGTACTTTTGTTGGACAATTCACTAAAAAGCCTTCTTCTCCGAATAGAAATTCGGAGATGGAGACTCGCCTTTTTACAAAATAAGGGAAGGTAACACGTTTATTGTTCCCCCTTTAAAACTGAGTACAAAAGGATGAATACTGTTAAAATAAATTTACCGACAATAGACTGAGATCCTGGAGGTGAGCTTTGTCATCGGAGCAACGTTTTGGCGTCGTAGCAAAAATTCAGAGCAGCGCGGAAGTCGTTTGAGCATTTAAAATTATTGTCTAAGCTTCTGGTCGAAGACTGCATATATAAGCTGATCCAGGCGCCTCAATCCCTTTGAGGCGCCTGGATTGAGCTGACGTGGTGACCTCTCAGCGAAGCTCTATCCAACAACTCTTATCCTGATCTAGGTGCCTAAATCCATTTGAGGGACCTGGATGCTGACGTGTGTCGGTCAATCCGAGGCTGCCATCTCATCCTACCGTTGCCGAGGTGATTAAGGCGTCTCATTCTCTTTGATGCGCCTGAATCGTCTTAGAGTGCCTGGATCCCTTCCAGGTGCATGGATAAGCTTTTCTAGGTTTTATGTTTTCTGCATCACAAAGTTATCACAGAAATATAGAATAATTATAAATAAAATTATTTGATTGCCTCGGACTGTCCGGTCCTGACTTTTAGATTTCTAGTGAAATCCTAGATCGGACCAACGTCTACTGTTCCCTCAACGGGGAATGCATCCTCACATACTCCTCTCAGGAGAATATACATATTGCCAAACATCTGGTCATTCAGACCTATTTGGACTTTTGTTAAGCATCTGATCTTGACCTCCGGGATTTCCCGCTAGACGTTCGATCCTTGACCAGTCTAGACTTCTGCCTGTGTCCTCGACCCCCAGGGCTTTCCGCCTAGTATCCTCGACCCCTAGGACTTCTGCCCGACGTCCTCGATCCCTAGGACTTCTGCCTGACATCCTCGATTTGCCCAGTCATATTGATCAGGACTTCCTTGCTTAGCCGCAATTAGGACTTCCTTGCCCAGTCCACTTGACTAGGACTTCCGCCCAATCACCTTGACTAACTTATTTGTTTAGCCTCAACTAGGACTTTTCTGTACACTTAGTCAAGTTTGTTAGATCACAATAAGTCTTAACTTTGAACTTTTGTCAATATCAAAACACAGGTTTGATTAACTGGTGCTTCTAGCACCAACAATCTCCCTTTTTTTATTTATGGAAAACCTAGTTCAAAGTTAGGAAAAACATAGATCTTAATACAATCTTTAACAAGTAAAGAAAAACCTTTAAAATATTTTTACAAGTAAGATGTAAAACATTTTCAAGGAGAAAAGCTAAAAAAGTTGCTCTCCCTTAATTATAACTCTTCCCCTAAAGTTAAGGTCTTAGTATTTAAAAAATTCTTAACTTTTAACCCATCTCTCGCTTTGACATATATCAAAAACACAGGGAGTTTTCAAAAAGTCATAACAAAATTAGATTTGAAAAATATTTAGAGTTTGAAATACAAGAGTAACAAAATACTTGGAGATTTGAAAAAAATTCAAATCTTTGAAAACACTTAGAATTTTTACAACATATAGAGTGTTTTTCCAAGTATTGAGAAAGTTGTTTTAAAAATATTTTGAAATTGAGAAATAGATTTTCAGGGAAAATTTCAAAAATATTTTAAAATTAAAAAATAAATTTTCAAGATTTTTCAAAGAGTTTTCAAAAATAATTTCAACGTATTTTAAAAAAAATTCTAAATCTTTCAAAATATTTGTAAGTAAGAATAGATCTTAAAAAGACCAAGTAAAAAGGACTATGAATTTCTGATTAAGATTTTTCAAATATTAAAAGAATTTTCAAGTGATAAAATGCAAAACATGATTGAAAAAAAGGCTTTTAACAATCAATATTTGCAATTAAAAAGAATTGAGTACCAAAACAAATTATTAATGATTGTAATAAGTGAATTTAGGCAAAAAAAAATAAAATAAGCAAGCTAAAGTGGGTCTTAGAATCCAAGCTAAAGTGGATCGATTGTATACGACCTTTTGTTTTTCAAGTATCATATCAAGATACTTGGAACCCGCAGTAAACCGTTCCAATATTTTTCCAAATTCTTTGACTTGAATTTTCAAAGTGAAGTTTTTTTCCTCAAGTTGTTGGACTTGAGTTAAAGTGTCACTTTAAATTGGTTCAGTCAAAGGACTTGGGTTAGTCTCCTCCTTAAGGGATTTTACCTCCTTTTGGAGTGACTTGACCTGGATGTTGGACTTAGCTAACTTACGAGTTAAATACAAAATTAAGTTATACAATTTATCTACTAAAGCAGGACTTACAGTGGTGTTTGGCCCTTCAAAAATGGATACGGATCCGTGGTTTCTCTCGGACTCGGCTTTCGATTCGGATTTGGATATGAATTCAGGATCAGACTCGGTCTCATCTACTTGTGCTTGCACCGGTAATGCTAGGAAGCTCGCTTGAGTTTGTTCTTCTTCGTCCGACTCTTCTGATGATTTAGACCACATGGCTTTCAGGGCCTTTGATTGGATCATCCTCTTTTTCTTTAGTATTTTTCGAACTAGGTTGACTAGTTTGGAGACGATTTCATCATCGTCTTCTAAATCCGATTCTCCTTCAAATTCGGGTTTGATTCGGTACTTGTTCTTCGACTCCTTCTTCTTGGTTTTTCCTGCAATCAGCGCAATACCTTTCTCTGTCGAGCGTGTATTAGTTTGTTCATGCAATTCAAATTTGAAAAATAGTTCATCTAGCCTAATAAAAAAAAGAACCTTGAAAACTTTGTAAGCATCTACCATAGATGCCCACAAAGTATTCCTCGGAAAAGTATTTAGTGTATACTGATTACGTTGCGGTTCTCTACTTTCTATCCGATCGAGTGGAGTCCATTGAACAGATCTTGAATTTTGGCGTGGAGCTGACTCGTCGATTCTCCTTCCTGCATTTTAATATTATATAATTTAATGAAAACTAAATCACTCTTACTTACCTTGGTTTCGGAGGTTCCTTCGTGTAACTCGATTAGTTTGTTCCAAAGTTCTTTGACACTGTTGAAGGGTCCGACTTGGTTCGGCTCCTCTTTGGATAGGCCGCATTGTAGGATTTGGGTTGCTTTAGTATTGACCTCAATCTTTTTCTTCATTTATGGGTGTTAGGACCGAAGGAATTTAGATATCTCCACAATGATATGACATTGTTCACTTTGGGCCTAGGCCCTCATAGTTTTTCTCTTGGGCTCTATCCAAAGGTCTCATACCAATGGAGATGTCTTTCCCTTATAAGCCCATGATCTTTCCCATGTATTTTCAATGTGGGACTTTGTTTGTTATCTTGCAAACCCAACAACTCCCCCCCCTCAAACAAAGGACCGCACGACCCCCCTCGTTCGATCTTCGACCCACCAAGACTTCATGCCCCTCAGTCCACCTGACCTACTAGGACTTCCTTGCCTTGCCGCAACTAGGACTTCTCTGCCTGGTGTCTGATCCTCTTGATCCAGACATAAGAGCCCCTACTTCCTTTGTTTGAGGTAAATATTCTACTTACATGGATCGATTAGACCATAGCTCTTGTGTATAGTCGGCGATTAGACCTTTTGGTAGTCTGGGCTCTGATACCAATTGTTAGGATCGAAGAAATTTAGATATCTCTACAATGGTATGATATTGTCAACTTTAGGTCCTAGGCCCTCATGGTTTTGCTCTTGGATTCTACCCAAAAGGCCTCATATCACTGGAGATGTCTTTCCCTTATAAGCTCATGATCTTTCCCATATGTTTTCAATATGGGATTTTGTTTGTAACCTTGCAACCCCAACACTATCAAGTCTGAGAAGATAACCATCATACATCTCTGAAAGGTAGTAGGAGCATTACATAAACCAAAGGGCATTCATCTATAAGTGAAGGTTCCATATGGGCATGTAAAAATAGTCTTCTTTTGATCTTGAGGGTGCATAGGGATTTGATAAAATCCAGAATACCCATCCAAATAGCAGAAATATTAGTTCTTAGCAAATCTTTTAAGCATTTGATCGATAAAGGGAGGAGGAAAATGATCATTTCTAATCTCTTTGTTCAGCTTTTGATAATCAATACATATTCTCCATCCAGTAACTATTCTAGCTAGGATAAACTTGTTGTTTTCATTCTTAACCACTATCATCCCTCCTTTCTTTGGAACTACATGCACTAGACTTATCCAAGAACTATCCGAGATGGGGTTAATTATCCTTACATTCAACAATTTAAGCACTTCTTTTTCAACTACCTCTATCATGTTAGGATTTAGCCTTCTCTGATGTTCAATTGAGCATTTATGGTTATCTTGAAGAAAAATTCTATGCATGCAAAGCGTAAGGCTAATTCCTACAATGTCATCGATAGTACATCCAATTACCTTCCTATGCAAACTCTGTTCTCTGATTAATTTTCTTGTCTCCACTTCATTTAGCTTTGCATTAACAATCACTATAAATGTAGACTTCAGCCCAAGAAATTCATATCAAAGACTAGAGAGTAAAGGCTTGAATTCTACTTGAGGTGACCTAATTTCGGGCATAGCTGAGTTCTGTTCTAATGCTCTTATCTGCTCATATACTAGAGTTATGCCTTGAACTTCATCAAATCTTTTTTCAATTTCTTCCAACTCATCATTTTGGAATTCGTTCTTTCAATAAATTAAGTCTTCCTCTTGAGGGTCTTCTAGAGCGTGTTGGAGCACTTTTTCAAGAACATCTCCTTCTTTCCATAAATCTTCTTCGCAATTCCTATAAGAATACATCTCAGTTGAAGTAGTTGATCCATTTATCATTTGGTTCAGGGACCTGCTGCACCAAGATGGCAAGTTATCCAATATGTCATCCTATTGTTGCAAGTTTCGATATGACTCCTTATTTTGTACTTCAGGGATTTTTAGTGAGGGAGTCATCAAATTTTCTCCTGACCAATTGCTAATGTTCGTTACCACCCTATCAATTAGATCATGTGCTTCCTTCAGACTTCTATTCATAAGAGAGCCTCTTGTAGCTAAATCCAACTAAGTCTTATTCAGGGATGACAATCCAATATAGAATATGTGGATGATCAACCATTCTTTCAATTCATGATGCGGATATTACTTGAGTAAGGTCAAATATTTGTCCCATGCTTGGCACAATGACTCTTCATCTTCTTGCTCAAAGTTCATAATTTGATTCCTTAGATCAATTATCTTTCTTAGGGGGAAATACTTGTTCAAGAATTTTCGCTCTATTTCTTTCCAAGTGGTGATATTTTTAGTTGGCAGAGTGTTCAACCAAGTTTTGGCTGTATCTTTGAGGCTGAAGTGAAAGACCAATAGCAAAATAGCATCTGTGGAACCCCTTTATATTTCAATGTACTGCAATATCTGAAGAATTCCATGAACTGTAGATAAGGATTTTCAGCTGCTTACCCACTAAACTGAACCTCTTGAATTTTGGAAATAATTATCAAATTCACCATAAAATTGTGAGCCTGAGTTTATGGAGAAACAATATGACTCAATTCTCTTATAGATTTTTGGGCTGCATATTCTTTCAAAAGCCTGTGTATCATTATGAATATTTGGTGTGAAGAGAAAGAAAGAGTATAGAGTATGAAAGCAAGAAACGAAAAAAATGATTTTTTTTTGAATTATGTATGTATGAAAATAGAATTGCAATATTTTTGGATATTGTATAGTGTAAGCAAAATCTATTCACAAGTAAAATGAGATGCAGATTTTATTAACAAAAAAAAATGGTCTAGGGTAACTAAATCAGTAATCACTAATGTTAATCTCAACAGTCCGCAATGGCGCCAAAAACTTGTTACGCTCCCGCAAGTGCACGGTTACATCGTTAGTAATAAAAAGATATCGATCCCACAAGAACTGTTGATTAACACATTAGTGAGTATGTGAAGCAAGTAGCTAGACTAATCGAAGTTGTGTGAAGGCTTGTAAATTGGAGTGAGAAGATAGAGAGAGAGAGAGATAGAGACAGAGAGAGATAGAGGTTTAGGTCCAAGAAAAGAGGGAAGGGAGTTGTGAAGGTTGGTTTGGGAAGCGATTCTAGCTTTTCGATTTCACTATGATGCTAGATAATGTCCCTATAACATGTTCATCTCATAATTCTCCATATTACTCTTATGTAGCTAGGGTTAGTTCCTATGTCAAGGTCTTGTAACTCTAGAAAGTGGGTAAGTGTTGATGCCCTTTAACACTATGGGCATAATAGTTCGATTAAATGAGAATCCTTTGTTACTAAGGATCTCCCGATTATCCAGTCTAGTAGCAACCTTGACATAAAAGCAAACACCCTAAATCTACATGCATTATTCACATACATATTTTGTCAAATATGTACTAGACATAACACATATAGCATAAGAGGTAACATTTCATAAAAATAGAAAACTTGCATATTCATTGTTCATACATCATCAATCACATCATAGATACTTCCTAATCCTAGAATGCGAGGGATTTACTCCATAAATAGAGAGATAAAGCACAAAGACAAAAGACAAGTAAAGAAATATTCTAGTCCTAATCTAGATAGAAGAGGGAAGAAATGCTTAGGTAGTTGTTGCCTTGGCCTTTGGGAGTGCTCTCCTTGCTGGTATGATGGATGGATCGGAGAGAGTCACCTCGGATCGCTGGTGAAATCTCTAGAAATGAAGTGGTGATAGACCTTGTGTTTTCCCTAGAAAGGAAGAACACTCCCACCCCCCTTGACCAAGGGGTAAAATATTCTTTTATAGGAAGGGGGCACGACCCGTGCTTTTCTGATGCACGGTCATGCCTGAGAGGCAAGGCCTAAAGTTGAGGATGACTGGTCTGGAGGAACTGTCGTGCCTGTGAGGCACAATCTAGTGTTGAGGAAGCTCTACTGGCTAGACACGGACATGTCTGAGACACACGGTCGTGGCTAGGGTTTTCCCAAGAATGGTACACAGTTGTGTCTGAGACACACGACTGTGGCTAGGGTTTATTCAAAATGTCACACGACCATGTTTGAGACATACAACCATGGCTAGGGTTTCTCTTGTTGCTGAGGCACGATCATGCCCAGGAGGCACGACCAGGTGTCTTGGCCCTACCTACTCTGCTTCCTGCTCTGCTCTCCATTTAAGCGCTCCATTTTACTTCGAAATGCATCCTGTCAATGAAAATAAAGAAAAAGAAGATCTCCGAATAATGTGGAGTAAAAACCATGATAACATAATAAAATAGGGTGCAATAATCTAGATCATGTCAATAAAATGTAAGTAGATGTGTAATATAAAGTGTCTAAAAATATTTATAATCTATGCACATCACATCCCCAGACTTAAATCTTTGATTGTTGATGTGCATAGATTATATATGTTTTTAGACACTTTATATTGCACATCTTACATTTCATTAACATGATCTACACTATCTCACCTTATTTTATTATGTTATCATGCTTTTTACTTCATATAGTTCGAAGATCTACACTTTGCGTGTATTCATTTATAGGATTCGTTTCGGAGCAAAATGAAACTTTTATGGAGAGCAAAGCATAAAAGCAAAGCAGCCAAGGCATAGGTCGTGCCCCCAAGGCATGGGCGTGCCTCAGTTATAGAAGGAATTAAAGGCACAACCGTGTCTCTCATACATGACCATGTGGCATTTTTGAAGAAGGCCAAGGTACGACTGTGTCTCCTAGACACGGTCGTGTGTCAATCCTTGGAGAACTTCAAGCACGATTGTGTGTCCCAGACACGTTCGTGTCTGGCTAGCAGTGTTTCCTCAACTGTGGGTCGTGCCTCACAGGCATGGTCGTGACTCCACTCAAATCAGCCTCAAGACCAGGTCGTGCCTCGCAGGCATGACCGTGTGCTAGAAAAACATGGGTTGCGCCCCATGCCTATAAAAGGGAGTGTTTACCCCTTTCTCAAGGGGGGTTATTCTTCTTTTCTAAGGAGAACACTAGGTTCATCCATACTTCATTTCTATAGATTTCTCCAGTGATTCGAGGCGGATTTCTTCGATCCATCCATCATCCAAGTAAAGAGAGCACTCCCAAAGGCTGAGACATCAACCGGCTAAGCATTCCTTTCCTCTTCTCTTAAATCGGAATAGAATGCTTATTTACTTGTCTTTGTGTCTTTTCTCTTTGCCTATGGAGTAGATCTCTTGTATTCTAGGGTTAGGGAGTATCTATGATGTGATTAATGATGTACGAACTATGGATATGTCAATTTCCTATTTCTTTAAGATGTTAACTCTTATGCTATATGTGTTGTGCCTTGTACATGTTTGAAGAAATGTGTATGTGAATGGTGTATGCAGATCTAGAGTTTTTGCTTCTATGTTAAGGTTGCTACTAGACTGGATAATCGGGAGATCCTTAGTGACAAAGGATACTCATTCAACCGAATATTTATGCCCTTAGAGATAGAGGACATTGACACTTATTCCACTTTCAAGAGTTAAAAATCTTGACATAGTAACTTACCCTAATTCATAGGAGTAATGTTGAGAATTAGGATATGAACATGTTATAGGGACATTATCTAGCATCATAGTGAAACCGAAAGCCTAGAATCACTCCATAAACCAACCTTCACAACTCACTTCCCTCTCTTTTGGACCTAGACCTCACAACTCTCTCTCTCTCTCTCTCTTTTTCTCAAGCTCTTTCTCACACTTTCTCTCTTTTAAATTCACAAGCTCCCAACTCAATTAGTCTTGCTACATGCTTCACAAACTCACTAGTGCAATAGTCCACAATCCCTTTAGATAGGATAATCTTTTATATTACTACGACGTTACCATGCACTTGCGGTTGCATTAACATTTCTCCTCAAGCAAAAATCTGCAATCTTGATTCATGTGGCAAAGAGATACATCATAATCCCTAGTGATTCACATTAATTTTATCCCATAGTTTCATTGTTGAGCATGATATAAGGATTTGTTTGAGAATGACCTAAATAATAGTTCTCTATGCTCGATGCAAATAAGTGACATAACATTTCAAGTGTCAACTCCCAAACCTAGACAAGTCATCATCTAATTGTGTTTCTTATGCTCCCTGCGATAGACACTTACCTGCCATGCGCATGGTTCATCTTTCTCAACTGCACAAGGTCTCAAAGGATAGCTCGGATCAAGAGAAACATAACAATTATTTCTCCAGTATCCTAACTTAGTCTTAAAAAGGTAACTTGTTAGTTTCCACTCATGATAATTATTTTTTATACCCTTATTCATTTTTTATTTTTTTATGTGCTTATATATAGAATTACGCAACATTAAAATAAGTAAAGGGTTTTGGATTTTTACAAATGAGTTAATGTGATCCGAGTTTCTCTAGTAACCAAAATATAATTGAGAAATCACCTTAGAAACACAAGTGCTAGTCTAGTTCTATGAATCATGACTATTTTTAGATATATCATCTAACAATACCAAGCATAGTATAAAAGAGATCCTAAGACTAGGCCAATTCTCATACTCATAAAATTACATACATGCTCACTTCAAGATATCATGGATAGAAAAAAAATAGTTCTCTAAGCATACTAGCACATGCATCACAATACATGAAAATCTAGATAAGTGTGTGCTAGCATTTTTAAAAGAAGAACAAGTAATGCTAAAATGTGATGATGGTGCAACCGACATGCCACAAAACTAAAACAAACAAACTAAAACAAATGTAGGGATAAAACTAATCTAACTCAAGCAAATGCAACTAACTCTGATAAATGCAAAAATAAAACAAAATAAAACTATGTACATAAGTACAACTCTCCCTTAAACTTGGACATTTTATTGTCCCAATGAAATCAATAAGATGGAGTTAGGGAAAAATCGAGGAATCCTTCAAATCCGTTTAGAATAGGTATCCAACCCTTGTTTTCCAAGTTTTTGTGATAATTGTACATAGAAATAATTTCTATATGAGTTTGTCTTATTATAACTCGAAAGTCCTCTTGTTTCTTCCAATCATTCCTTTGCACTTTCATGAAATCAGTGATCTTTTGAAACAACTCTTCCTCTCTCTTGAAATGTTCTCACATTTATTGAAATTGTTCATCCGACATCAAATGATATTGCTCTAATAGATTTGTATGGATAGTCATGTAATGATGAAGGGTATGTAAAATAGGTTGAAATGCGAAAAATTTAAACCTTGAAATAGGGTGGCTACTTGAAGGCATGTGAATGGAGGGTTCTATAGGCAAAGGTTGTTTATAGACATTTAATATTAACCAATTTTCTTTGATTCATATGGTTGTCAAGTCATTATTTCGCAAAGCTAAAGGGAATGTATTTTTCAATATAAGATTGTATCCATGTTCATCCATTTTTATCATTCGTATAACCAAACAAAACTCAATATTTAACCCAGAGGTATTTTTCATCATTTCCAATCCATCTAAATCACAACCTAAGATAGTCACTATATGAGTGAGCAACCCTCCCAAAATGATCAGACTAGTGAAAGAAGATTTTCCTACTCTAACTAGGTGTTTTATAAAGAGAAGTCCTGTTTCGACATTAATTTCTTCAATCATCGCCCATAAACTCAATAACTTATAATTACGCACAATGCCTTCATTTTCACTTTGGCCGAAAATTGTATGTCTCATTGCTAAATGGATGTAACGAAAGGTTGAGTTTACGATGTATGTAGCCCTAGAGATAGCCGGTATAAAACTGCTTCCATTGCCCCCAAGTGCATCCCATATCTCTAAGCATTTAAATTTCTTTGAGATTAATTATCTTTTCTCACATGACAAGTCAAAACATGCATTGAAGTCATCAAGTGTCCAAACATAGTTATCATTAAACAATCAAAATAAAATTATTTCTAATTATCGTATTAAAAATTGATGGAACTTAAAATTTCTAAAGTGATTCTGGGATACATTGGGTAATTCATCTTCATAATACCACTCCATCCAACTCTACCAAATAATTATTCAACATCATTAATAAACCCTAAATCATCCAAAGTGTCGTAGTCCACGTATTTAGTGCAAGAAATAGGACAATTTATCAAAGAGTTAAAACGAGATTTTTGTTTATCATTTTCAAAAATAATACCAAAGTTGTTATTCATACCCTTGAAGTGTACCCTTTCTTCATTCTTGGAAACAAGCTTTTCTTTCCCCTTATTGTTGGATGTACCTTCTTTTTGTAAACCCGATCTTCTTCTAAAATATTTCAACATCTTGTAAGAGTCTAGGGGAAGTTGAAAGATGGTTGAGGAAGAAGGGGGAAGAAACTCTCTTTTTAGAGAAGAGTAAGGGTGAAAGGTTGTTGAGTGGTGAGAAGAAATAAGAGAATGAGAATGGGAGGAGGGCTTGTGAGGTGAAGAAGAGGGAGGAGGAAGGGAGAAAAAGAAGAGGAAGGGGCAGGTGACACGACCATGTAACTTAGGGCACACGATCGTGTCTCTTAGCTTTAAAAAGAGACACAAATCGCCATACGGTCGTGTTTAAAAATACGTCCTAGGGCTAAGTTTATTATGCCCCCTTGGCACGACCGTGGGGAAAAGAAAACACGGTTGTGTTTTTTATTTGGTAGGTAAAGAAAGGGGAGACTTGGCACGACCGTGTTTGAGAAACACGGCTGGGTCTTCAGTCCTGCTAAAAAGGGGCATGGCCTGCTCTTGAGGAGTCTCTGCCTTGGAAGCACGACCGTGCTTTTTGGGCAAGGTCGGAGCCTGAATTCTTGTAGTAGGGAGACACGATCGTGTTTTCTGGCACAGCTTGAGTTTGAGAAGATTCTAGATGTGTGACACAGCCGTACCTTAAGGGAATGATCTTCCTTTGACTCCTGCTGATAGGGGGCATGGTCGTGTGTTGATGAGCATGACTGTGTGTTGATGAGCATGGCCGTGTGGGGGAAAAACACCCCCCGATCCTACTTATTTTCATGCCCTTCCTTTGGCTTTTTCATCTTGTTCTCCCTTTAGTGGCCCTCCACGCCCGTGAAAATTTCACAGCCAGCTCGTGTGGGCCCTTGAACCAGTAAAAGAAAAGAAAAATATTAACAAAAATGAAGGAACAAAAACTATATCTAAAGTAAACTCTTGGGTTGCCTCCTAAGAAGTGCTTGTTTAAGGTCATTAGTTCGACCCCTGATTTGGCTCAACTTAGAGCCTTAGCCTTGAAGGGGTTATGTTCCCCTCCTCCATGGCCATCTGGGCTTGGACCCTTTCTTTCCATCCTAGCT
>JBBUKS010504960.1:0-13955 GCA_038050645.1 Hedychium gardnerianum | reverse complement strand
CATGATCATCTCCTAATTCTCAATATTACTCTTATGAACTAGGATAAATTCCTATGTCAAGGTCTTTTAACTCTAGATAGTGAAATACGTGTCGATGCCCTATTTCACTAAGGGCACAAGTGTTCGGTTGAATGAGAATCCTTTCTCACTAAGGATCTCTCAATTATCCAGTCTAGTAGCAACCCTAATATAGAAGCAAAACCCTAATCTATATGCATCATTCACATACACATTTCGTCAAACATGCACAATACACATAGTACAAGAGATAACATCTCATAGAAATGAGAAATTGGCATATCCATAGTTCATACATCATCAATCACATTATAGTTACTCCCTTACCCTAGAATACAAGAGATCTACTCCATATACAAGGAGATAAAGCACAAAGACATCAAAAAAAACATTCAAGCTCAATCTAGAAAGAAGAGAGAAAGAATGCTTAGTCGGATGCTGTCTCGGTCATTGGGAGTGCTCCCCTTGCTTGGATGATGATGGATCAGAGAAATCCTCCTCGGATCCCCTGAGAAATCTCTGGAAAGTGGAGTGTAGATGTACCTAGTGTTCTCCTTAGAAGGGAAGAACAACCTCTCTTGAGAAAGGGGCAAAAAAACCCTTTTATAGACATCGGGCACGACCCATGTCTTTCTTGGCACACGACCGTATCTAGGAGACACGACCAGGACTTGAGGCTGTGATGGGTGGAGGCACGACCGTGCCTGTGAGGTATGACCCAGGTTTGAGGTTGCACTGCAAGTGAGACACGATCATGTTTGGGAGACATAACCATGCTTCAAGTTTTCCCAGGATCGACACACGACCGTGTCTGGGAGACACGTCCATGCCTTGGCCTTCTTCACAGATGTCACACGGCCGTGTCTGGGAGACAACCTAAACTTGAGCTTCTACTGCATTTGAGGCATGCCCGTGCTTAGGGAGGCACTACCTGTGCCTTAGCTATGCTTGGGAGGCACTGCCAGGGTTTTTCCTGGCTACTCTACTTCCTGCTCTGCTTTCCTGCTTTGCTCTTCGGAAAAGTTTCATTTTTCTTCGAAATATAATTTGTAAATGAAAACACGCAAAGAGCAGATCTCTAAACGATATGGAGTAAAAAGCATGATAACATAATAAAATGAGGTGCGATAATGTAGATCATGTCAATGAAATGTAGGAAGATGTGCATCAAACAATGCATAAAAAATATATAATATACGCACATCACACCTCCATACTTAAACCTTTGCTTGTCCTCAAGCAAAAACATGCAATCTAGATTCATGTGGCAATGAGGTGTATCATAATCCCTAGTGATTCTCATTAATCCTATCCCATAGTTTCATTGGTGAGCATGATGCAAAGATTTATTTGAGAATGACCAAAATAATAGTTCTTCATGCTCAGTGCAATAAGTGGCCTAACATTTTCAAGTATCAACTCCCAAGCCTAGTCAAGTCATCATCTAACTATATTCCTTATACTCCTAGCGATATACACTTACATGCCACATGCATGGTTCTTCTTTCTCAACTATACAAGGTCTCAAAGGAGAGCTCAGATCAAGAGAAACATAACAGTTATTTTCCCAGTAACCTAACTCGGTCTCAAAGGGGTAACTTATTAGTTTCCACTCGCGATAATTATTTTTTAACCCTTATTCATGTCAATTTGCCAATTTCCTTATATTTGAAGTGTTTATGGCATGTTCCATGTGTGTGATGCCTTGCTTATATTTGATTAAATGTGTATGTGAAATGTATGCATATGAATTTGAAGAATTGGTCACCATGTAGAGGAGATACTTTAGATTGTATGCCCGGGGAGCCCTTAGTGACAAAGGGTTACCTTAATTGGACTTTCTAAAGTCTTCACCTTGAAATGAGGACTAATTCTTCATAACATATTAGCTAATTAGTGTTTAATGGGTTTTCACTAATTCAATGTTAGGAAGTGACTTGTGTAATCTAGACTATATGCCTGGGGAGCCCTTAGTGACAGAGGGTTACCTTAACCAAACTTTCTATGTTACCTCTTCTACTTAATAACATTGAATGTAAATAATATAAACACTCCATGATAATCTTCACGGGGTCATTCCAATAATTTGGTTAGAATATCTACAAGAATGTAAACATGGAGGTAGGGAGATGAACAATCCATAGTATCATCAACTAGCATCATAATGAAACCTAAGTCCTTAGATCGCCTTCCCCAAACCATTTCCTTTCTTAACAACCAACCTCTCTCATCTAGGACCTCTCTCTCTCTCTCTCTCTAGTTCATAAACTTTCAATGAAATTTTGATTATTTAGATAACTTGCTTTGTGGACTCATTAGTTCTTAATCAACAGTCTCTAGGGATCGATATTTTTTATTACTTGACGACTTAGCCATGCACGTGCAGTTTAAACACATACTCTTGCGTACTAGTATAATAGTAGATCTTTCTTTATGCGATCATGTATACTGACTGTAGAGGCAATCAATTATTATGGATTAATTAATATGGTCTATTATACTAGCATGGTCAACACAAGTTTGTGTGTCGAGTTATCACCTACTCTACTAGAGTTGGAGGTAGAAACATCTTACTTACTCCTACTATCATTAGGGACCACTTAAGACTTAGACATTCATCATCCATATTTTTGTGTTACCCTCCCAGGGATTTACCCTTTAGTGATTCCTACTCCCATATTACTTTAGATAGGATGCACTCCTATTTTTTTTAGGGAGGAGAGGGTACCTATAGTGAACCAGTTTCACTCTATTAGGCTCATGATAAAAGATTATGTCCTGTACAGGGTCATAATGACCTACATTTTGCCCTTGACAACAAAGGACATCGTGATGATGCTACCTTTCCATTCATTCCTGCTTTATGCATTTTGTCATAGATTAGACATAGATCTTAGTCTGCACATATTTCATGTCATTATCTACTCATCTAGCATTAGTACTAGTAAGAGGCTTCACATGTCCTACTATCACATTTTGACAGCATTACAAGCTTCATTGGGGATAGATTCCACCTCAGGTGAGATCACACCCCTATATGATTTTGACATGATAGGGGCTAGGCAATGTTAATTATCTAGGATGCATATAGATAATGATGGTGTCATGTCTTGGAGGAGAGGAGACCAGCCTCAGCCTGACCCAACACCAGTAGAGGAGGAGGAGATGCCTGATCTTTTTGTCATAGACATGCTTCAGCTTCCTCTAACTCCAGCTCACCCACTTTAGAGCAGAGAGTCATCAAACTTGAGGTGCTTTCCACTAGTATTCAGGGGTTAATCACAAGCCTTCAAGGATCAATTACTAGTCTTCAGCGGACTATGGTTAGTGAGCTCCAGAGACTGGATGAGAAGCAACAGACACGACATCTTTAGATGATAGAGATGTTTAGATCTTAGAGCACTATTCATCCTTTTCCACCCCCAGTAGACTAGTAACTCTTAGCATGTAGAGTGACACTTAGCTTGCACTAGCTTTGTACTTGACTATGGTTGACTTTATAATATTGACTTTTGTTTGACATTTAGCACTAACACAATTGATCTTTCTCGACTTAACCAAATAGCCCAACTAGGAATTTGCTCATAGGAAAGGGTCATATTTGTTTTACTTGGTTTTTCAAAAGTTATAGTTTTTAAACTGTGTTTTTCAAAACTTAGAGTTTTTAAACTGTGCTTTTCAAAACTTATAGCTTTTTTTAACTTGTGATTTTAAAACTTAGGACCATTGCTTCATTTTGTTTTCAAATTTTAGTTGCAATATAGACTTAGCCTAAACTTTACTGTAGACTACATGAACCTATAAATGTAGGCAGTCAGCATCTCACAAGAACATTAGGATTACCTTGCTTCTATACCGAGCCACTTAGAATGGTGTGGGATGCTTAGTGCATCATCATAAACCTAGGCTAAAAAAACAAAAATACATTAATAAAGTTGAGTGATCCTTCTTAGTAAATGACTAGCTGGAAACCTACACTTCACTTGACTAACTAAGTGAAATCTGTTATCTTCTGATAGTCAGTTAGTAGCAAAAGTTAGACATTTTGATATGGACAATTTCATAGATGATTTATTTTTCACATGCATGCTTGGACACTATGACTTTTTTTGCTTGCTTTTTAAATACCTATGATTTCAATTAGAAGTGTTAAAAATGTTCATTGTCAACATTTTTTCAAAAAATAGGTTAAAAGTGAAAATATTACTCACAAAATAGTTTTTGTTTATTTTCACTTTTTCAAATTATTTTGGTCCAAAAAATGGTTTTTATTTCTTATAAGTTTTTTAAATGTTTTTTTTAAAATTACTTTTAAAAACTGTCTATCTTAGAATTCTTTTTCAAAAAAAAATCTATATTAAAATTCTATTACAAAAAATTCTCTATCTGAAACTTCTTTTTCAAAATTTCTATATTTAACTTTTCTTCTGTTGAACTTAATGTTTTTGATGTATGTCAAAGGGGGAGAGAAGAGTAGTTAAAAGTTAAGTAAGGTTTCAAAAAAGAGAGAAGAGTAGTTAAAAGTTAAGTATATTTCGAAAATCCCTTAAACATTAATTTCAGGGGGAGAGATTAAGTTAAGGGGGTGTGTTTTAAAAACTTTACTTCAAATGTTTTTTTTAATATATTTTCTTAACTTTGAACTGTGTTACCATAAATCAAAAAGAGGAAAATTATTGGTGAGGGAGCAAAAGATAATTGAACCTAGGTTTTGATATTGGCAAAGGTTCAAAGTTTAGCTTATGTGTAATCTAACGAAGTTGATTAAATTTGCAGGTAACGCAAGTAAAAGTCCTAGTGAGACTAGGTAAGTGAAAGTCCTAGTAAGACTAGGCAGAGGAAAGCCCTAATAAGTCAGCTAGACTAGATACTAAGCAGAAGACTTGGCAGATCAAGGACACCAAGTAGGAAGTCTAGACAGGTCAAAGAAGATCATACGTCTAGCAGGTCGATGGGTCAACGAGGAACGGACATCACAGGAAAGTCCTGGGGTTAGAGGATTGGATGTCGAGCAAGAAGTCCAAACAAATCTAGAGAATTGGATGTTTGGCATCAGGTAAAGTCTCCTGAGAGGAGTGGGTCAGGATGCATTCCATTTAAAGCAACGTAGCGGTCCGACCTAGGGTTTCACTAGAAATCCAAAAGTCAGGATTGGACAATTGAATGACTATCAAAGCTATAATATTATTATACTTTTGTGCTAATGTTGTGATGCAAAGACTTGATTTCAAAGTCATCTGGAATATGTGAGCACTGGGCGACCGGACCGGTCCTGGGGACAGGCAATCCAGGTGCTCAAACTAGGTCTAGGTGCCCGGGAGCTCAGCAAGATCTAGACACCTGAAAGGGTTCCAGTCACTCGGGAGTAGATAAAGATAAGATGGATCAAGACGCCACATCAGTAGTCTAGGCACTGGAAAGGGATCCAGGTGCTCGAAAGGGATCTAGGCACCCGAAAGGGATCTAGGTGCCCGAAGGAGGATAAACTATGACCAAAGTGGATCGGATCAGGCCTAGATCCAAGCGCTTGGAACGAATCCAGGCGCCCGAATAGGTCAATAAAAGAGGCTTCGACCAGTAGCTTTAGAACATCAATTCCATCATTTCTTCCAAGTGCTCCACTCTCTAGAAACATTGTTACGATGCTGAAACGCTGCTCTGGCATCGACACTCTACTTCAAATTTTATTTCATTGTCGGTATGCTTTATTTTTCTATTTTGTATTTTATACTTGGTTTTTGAAAAGGGTCGATGAACTTATTATCGGTCCTTATATTTTGTAAATAAGATGAATCTTCATCTTTGAGTCGTTATTCGGAGAAGGAGATCTTTTAGTTGATTGCCCATTGGAAGCGGTCAACGATTGTGTGCCTTGGACTAGCAGCTGTTGGGCTGTGAACCAAGTAAAAACAAAGTATATTTTCTATGCTTGTCTTGTTTATTTTGATACATACTTTGAAAAACATGAAAAAGCGACAGCCGCTATTCACCCCTCCTCTAGCGCTCTTTCTCGATCCTACACTAAGTCCCTGCATACTTAGACATACAGATTAAAACAAAACATTACCTAACTTGAACTTATTTGACAACACATCAAAATACCACTAGAGGTTCTAACAATGTGAATCGGATACTAGGCTGTGAAAGACTTAGCATATCAAGGATGCCTGCCACGAAAGTTTAATGGGTCAAGGGATCAGACATTTAGCAAGATGGATTAGATGGACCAGTAAGGACCGGACATCAAATCAAAGAAAACCATGGCGGGTCAAGTGATTGAATGTTAAGCAGTGGAAACCCAAATAGGTTTGGAGGACTGAATATTTGACAAATTATAAATAAGGTAAGCTCTTGGAGTGGAGAGGTTCTTCTAAAAAGAAGAACGCGTAAGGACTAGTCCTCGTTATGGGGATAGCCTTAAGTGACGATTCGACTAAGGGTTCTACTCGGATTCCAAAGATGAGATAGAAGAGTTAAGTAATTGTCTAACTTTATCTTGCTTATTTTTATATTCTTACCGATAGACTTGATTTGGATCTGCTTATCGAGGAGATCGGGTGGATCGGTAGACTGAACCTAGCCTATAAAAGAAGGCTCAACTAGAGGCTTCAATAATCAACTACCTTATGCCCTCTCGCTCTTGTCTTGCTCCAAAACTCTAACATAACGTCGTTGTCCTACTCCAAAAATGAGGCTTTGCTACGATCTATTTCTTGTCGGTATAATTTTTAATTAAGTATTTGTCTCATTGTGCTTTTTGAATCTACGAAGTGGTAAACTTGTTATCACTTCCGATCATTATGTAAGTGGTGGATCTCTGCCTCTGAATAGTTATTTGAAAAGATATCATTAGTGGATTTGCCAACTAAAGCGATCAATGAACGTGAGCCTTGGACTAGCAGCGGGAGGCTATAAACCAAGTAAAAATAAATGTGTCTTTGATCTTGAGTTTTTGTTTTGTATTTTGCTATGCTCTACTTTGAAAAAGAACAAGTTTTAAAAATGAAAAAATGAATCGCACAATTCACCACTCTCTAGCGCTCTTTTCAATCCTACAATTGGTCTCACAGCAGGGGCATTCTAAATTGGTGAAACCTCTATTCGAGCAAGTTTTGTTGTTTGTTATTAATTCTTTCCCTCGCACTACTAATCCAAGATCAAGTCTTTGTACATTCTTTTATTTTTTTTGCACAAAACTCTACATGGCCCATCAGGAAGGCTATAGTACGGTTCAATCACCTCTCTTCTCTGGCAACGATTTTGGCTACTGGAAGGGCCGAATGGAGTACTACTTAAAGACCCAAGTGGAAATGTGGATTGTAATCCAAATAGGATTCACATTACCCACAAACAAAGGAGTACTATTGGGATGTGAGGAGTGGACAACTGACATCAAATGAAAGATTGAAGGTGATGTCAAGGTGACTTAAACCCTCCAATGTGGCTTGTCCAAAGAAGATCTCAACCGAGTCGGTCTCTTCATCAGCGTAAAGGACCTCTAGGACAAACTAGTTGAGTTCTACTAAGGAACTTCTGATACCAAGGTATGTAAATGAGATCTCTATTTCAATAGATTATATAATATAAAAATGCAGGATGGAGAATTCACAAGTCAGCTACACGCCTGGATTCATGATATCCTCAACGAGGTGCACTGAATTGGACAACAAGTGGAGAATCGTGACATCATAAGGTACGCACTGAAAGCATTCACTAGGAACACTTTGTGGACATCTATGGTGGATGCTTACAAGATTTCAAGGGACCTTTCAAAAATCAAGTTAGTTGAGTTATTCTCTGAATTTGAATTGCATGAATAGACTAACTTGATTCAAGCCAAGAAAGGTATGCCTTTGCTTGTAGGTCAAATCAAGAATAAGGAATCCAAATCCAAGTTTCGACCTGAACTCGAATCCAAAGATGAATCGGATTTAGAAGAAGACAACGAAGAACTTACATCCGAAATAGTTAATCTAGTTTGAAAATTGGTCAAGAAAAAGAAAGGGTTCGCCAAGAAGGAAATCAAGAAAGTGATCAAAGCAAAAGGTAAATAATCAATTCTAAATCGAACCATGAAGCCAAAGTCAGAAGTGACCTACTATGAGTGTAATCATAAAGGTCACTACAAGGCTGAATGTCCGAACTCAAAAGAGGCCAAAAAGAAAAGGAAGAAGATGGCACTAAAGGCAAACATGGGATGAGTCTTCATCAGAAAAATCGACGAGGAGGAACAAGCTGAGGCGAGCTTCTTGGTGCTAATGGAAAAGGAACAAGTGATCGTGTCTGAGTCAAGCCACCGATCCGTATCAGATTCAGATGAACCAAACCATGAGTTAAACTCTCCCTTAGTAGAAAAACATTATTCCATGATTTCATGCTTAATTAGAAAATTAGCTAAGTCCAATGTACTGGTCAAGTCACTCCTTAAGGAAGTAAAAACCCTTGAGGAGAAGACTAACCCTAGTCCTTCGACTGCCCAAGTTCAGGATGGAACCTCAACTCAAGTTCAAAAACTTGAGGAAGAGAATTCACTTCTAAAAACTCAAGTTAAAGATCTTAAGGGATCGTTGGATACTTGATGAATGAATACTTTATTAAATTATATTAAAATTTTGAAAATTGACTTTTGGTCTATCGAAAACTCATTTCAGGCAACGTATTAACCATCTGAAGACCACATAAGACCGCATGCAAAATAAGACAAAATAGGATATAACAGTAGACTGATAACCCATACTCAATAGAACAAACCTAGTCAAAACGTTGACTGTTAGTTTGACCAGTTAACTTGACCTATCAGTCTCCCAATAACCCATAATTGGTAGACCAAACCACATAGGCACCCTAAAAAGCTACCAGTTGACCTTGCACATTCTTCTATCAATAGACCGAACCAACAAATCAATCGAGCAAATGACATCAAGAATCCGAAAAGTTTCATTGGAAACTAATCAGTTGACTGAACATTTAAGCATTCGATCTACCGAACACCCTATCGGTAGACCGATCCTGCACAATGAAAATAGAGGTCGAGTAAGGTTGACCTCACTCCAAAAACTTCTTCTCTCTTTCTTCTTAAGCCGTTGATCAATGACCCGAAGCTTTCGAATCTTCCAACATGCATCGATAAAGATCCCAAAACCCCTCCTTCATTTCTGTATCAAGTTTATATTTATTTCAGTTAAATATTTAATTGTAGCTAAAAACATTGAGTTGATCATGGTCCCTCTCACCCTAGCCAAGACCCTAGGATTTTGTCTGATAAACTTATGTTGTCCTTTGAGTTTATGACCCATGCAGTTACAAGCACACAATACTTAGATATAATCTTTTTCTAATCATACTGCCCTGACATAGTTGAGATAATCAACTATTATGTCCTCACACAATTTGTTTATAGTAACCACTATATCTAAGTTGATATGTGCACTGAGTTCTACCACAACCCTTATAGATGATCTGCACTATAGGACTAGGGTTGTCACCTAATACATCTTTCTTGATGTTGAGACCATTAGAAACTTTGTGAACCTTAGAGGGATCAACAACATGTTTCACTGCTTCCCCAACTACCCTAACCCTTTACCTGAACCATATTCACATATGACCTTAGATATGATGCATCAAGAGTTCTTCCATACCCCCTATCATAAACTTGTATATGCAGTTAACCTTAACTTTCAATACAACATATTATACAAGTTCATTACAAGTTGTGTCCTTCCACTATCCACTAGAGACTAGTTAGTCATTCGACCCTTCCATTTATTTTTAATGCATGCATTTAGACAAATGCTAGATGTCGACATAACATTACTAGTTTTTATAGCCATCATTTACTAATCAAGATACAACACTTCCAGAATGGTACATATGGAATATTTCCACATCATCACTAGGTTCATCGCATCCATAGGAATAAACAGTATATTAGGTAGAGTCAAACAATTATCTAAAGAGTTGGATAAGATAGGACTTAGATAACTTTCCTTAGTCGACATAGAATAGAGGGGTGATGGGACCTTCTATTATAAACCTTGACGTCGACCAACACAACTAGAGCAGCTTGGGGAGGACAAGCTTGAGGAGCCTAAGCCAGATAGTCCCTTACTAGAGCTGCCTCCACTTGACTTCGCTCAAGCAAAGACTTCATTTTCTTATGTTGCCCTTCACAGTCTAATGACCATATGCTCTCTTTTGAGAGGATGTCTACTCACTCGAGCGTCAATTGTTGAAGTAGGTTGAGCGTCGATTGTTGGAGCAATGTTTCTGTGTCGTAGAGCAGGTTTCGGAGTAACACGTGAGTATGAAAGTTGTAAGAAAAGTTGTTCTAAAGGTATTGGTCGAACCCTTCTTTTATAGCTTTATAGTACCTCTATTCCCTTTGAGGTGCCTCAATAGCAAGTCAATCTGATCTAATTTGAGCTCATCGTGCCTTATCCTTTTCCAAGCACCTCAATCCCTTTGAGGTACCTCAGTCGCTAACATGGTGAACTCTGAGCGAAGCATTATCCTGGTTGAGTCTATCCCGTTCTAGGGACCTAAATCCCCTTGAGATGCCTGGATACTGACCAACTAGAGGCTGCCACCTCATCCTGTTGCGCACCGAGGTGATTAAGGCGCCTAAATTCCTTTCAGGGTCCTGAATCCCTTTTAGGCGCCTGAATCGGATTAGGGCGCCTGGATCCCTTCCAAGCGCCTGGATAAGCTTTTCCAGGCTTTAAACTTTCTCATCACAGAGTTAGCAAAGAAACATAGAATAATTTTAAATAAAATTATTTGACAGTCTCGAACTGTCCAATCATGACTTTCAAATTTCTAGTGAAACCCTTGGTCGGACCGACACCTACTGTTCCTTCAACAGGGAATGCGTCGTCACCTACTCCTCTCATGAGAATATACTTATTGTCAAACATCTGGTCCTCTAGACCTATTTGGACTTCTGCTTAGCATCCAATCTTGACCTTCGGGACTTCCCACTAGACGTCCGGTCCTTGACCTATCTAGACTTCTACTTGGTGTCCTCGACCTCCAGGTCTTCCCTCTTTGTGTCCTCAACCCCTAGGACTTCTGCCTGACGTCCTTGATCTGCCAAGACTTCTTCCCAGGGTCCTTGACCAGGACTTCGTTGCTCATTCCACTTGACCAGGACTTCTTTGCCTAGCCTTAACTAGGACTTCCCTGCACAATTAGTTAACCTTGTTAGATCAAAATAACCCTTACCTTTGAATCTTTGCTAATATTGAAACCCAAGTTTGATTAACTAATGCTTCCAGCACTAACAATCTCCCTCTTTTTGATTTATGGCAACCTAGTTCAAAGTTAAGTAAAACATAATATTTTTTAAACAAAATTTTTTTTATAAAGTTTTGCATATTCTGAATTTCAAAAAAAACAAAGGATTTTTCAAATATGCTCCCTCTTAATTTAACACTCTCCCCCTGACGATTTTGAAAGTTTGCATATTTTTTGGAAAGTTTACATGCTTTTCTTCAAAATTACCCTAATTTTAACCTCTTTCTCCCCCTTTGACATGTGTATCAAAAAACTTTACTAGGAAGAAGAAACTAAGGTTTGTATTTGAAGTCAGAACATAAGTATTTTTCAAAACATCTTTGAAAAGCTAGTTAACTATTTTTCAAAACTTTTTCTAAGGCAAGTTTGAAAAACACTTTGCAAAAACTAAAGCAATAATATTAAATACTTTGAAAATTCTTTCACATCAGTATTTTTAAAAAAGAATGTTTAAACATGGATACTTTTTTTGAACAATTTTCTAAGTTAATTTTGAAAAATTAAATACTTTTCTAGAATTGAAGTAATAACTTACCAAAAAAACTTAAACAAGAAAGAGACAATTAAGCATGATTTTCCTTAAAGTCCAAGTAGGCAATTTTCAAGAATGATTGCTCTATAGTCTAAGCATGCATTATTTTAATAATAATAAAAAATAAATAAATAAATCATCTAGAAAATTATCCTTATTCAAATGTATAACTTTTGTTATTAGCTAACTACCAAAGGTAGTAATTTTCACTAAGTCAGTCAAGTTAAGTACATGTTTCTAGCTAGCAGTTTACTATGAAGGAGCGCTTAACTTGATTACTCTAAGTTGGTATTTTTAGCTTAGATTTATAATGATGCACTGATATAAACATCTAAAATTCAGGCTTAACCCAACATCTCACACTATTCTAAATGTTTTAATACACAAGCAAGGTAACCTAATGTGTTTGTGAGATGTTAGCTGCCTAAATCTATAGGTTCATTCTTTCAAAGGGGAGACCTAGGCTAAGTTCAATTTTTTAAAAACACTAATAAAAATGGGAGTTTTTATAATAATAACAAATATTAGTAAAGAAGAGCCTAGAATTTTGAAAAACAACATAAATTTTTAAAAATAACTTGATTTTTTTTAAAAAAAAGGTTTATAGGTCCAATTCTACTGAGAATATTCCTAATTGTCTTCTGAGTGAGCTAAACTCATATTCAAGTAAGGGTTTAGTGAAAATATCTGTTAGGTTAGATTTGGACTCAACATAGTTAAGTATAATATCACCCCTAGCTACATGATCCCTAACAAAGTGGTGTTTTACTTCTATATGCTTAGTTCTTGAATATTGTATTGAATTTTTAGTTAAGTTAATAAAACTAATGTTATCAATTAAGACTTTTGTTTTGGTATACTTTAGTTGAAAGTCCATAAGTGTATTTATCATCCATAGTAGTTGAGCTACACATTCCCCCATAGCTATATATTCAATTTTAGTAGTAGATAATGCAACACAGTGTTGCTTTCTACTACACCAACTGACTAGACTTTGACCTAACAATTAATAGCAACCACTTGTGCTTTTTTGTCTAGTTTACACCCAGCATAGTCTGAGTCAGAATATCCTATTAGGTCAAAACTAGAGGTTCTAGGTGTGGTACAGTTTGCACTAATAGTCTAATCCATGGTTTTGATGTATGACAATAGGTTAAAGTTAGACTCATATTATCTAATCTCTTGAACTAAGTGTGCAAGCTAACTAAACTTGACGGATCTAGAGGACCAGACACCAGGTTGATGTCCAGTCGGGTCAAGGAGGACCAGATGATTGGCGGAAAGTCTAGCTAGGTCAGATAGGACCAGACAACTGGCATGAAGTCCAGTCGGGTCAGAGAGAACTAGACGACTGGCTAAAAATCCAGATGTGGGATTCTAGTAGGAAGCGCTGGTGGGTCAGGAGAAGTCAAGAAAAGAAGTCAGTAAAGGGTAAGTGAGGTAAGCGAATTGGAGGAGCGAATCCAGTGAGGTCGAGTCCTAGTGGGACATTAGACGTTGGTCCAACTTAAATCTAACTTGGAACTCTAAGTTGAGACCGTGACTAGATTCGGGTCGTGGACAAACATGATCTAAGTCACAAATATAAATGGTCATGTATATTTATTCTATGTGCTATAGGTTATTTTATTTTGGACTAACAATGATTCCAGGAAAAATTATCTCCAGAAGCGCTGGAGGCGCCTCTATTGGATGGAGGCACCTCGGATCCAGAGGCACTGGAGGAGCCTCGGAAGGATGGAGGCGCCTCAGATCCAGAGGCGCTGGAGGCATCTCGGGTTGATGGAGGCACCTCACCGTAGAGGCGCTGGAGACGCCTCAGATTGATGGAGGTGCCTCAGCGCATGGATAAGTAGTGAGGATGGGTTTTCGTGAGCTACTGACACGTGGGGATGATGGAGGCTCCCTAGACAGCGTGGAGGCTCCTCAGAGTGGATAAACATCATAGTTCTTGAATCAGATCAGCCTTAAAGGAGGTGTCCCGGATCAATGGAGGTGCCCGCATTGAGTTATAAAATAATATCGTGAATAGCAGCCAAAGCACAAATTCTAAACGCGATTTTTTCCATCACCCTGCTGATATAAGCTATCCAACTACTGTACTATGACT
>JBBUKS010504950.1:0-13955 GCA_038050645.1 Hedychium gardnerianum | reverse complement strand
GTGCCGCCTCGCCGTCGCCTCGCCGCTACCTCGCTCACTGCTGCCTCTTCACTCGCCAGCGACCAGCCTCATTATATAGGTTTTTTTTTGATTAATTGCTCGACAGGAGGAATCTGTCACAGCGAATCGCGATTTCCTCTGCCGCGCGATCGCGTGGCGCGATTCCTTCTGTCGCGCGATCGCGAGGCGCGATTCCCTCTGTCGCGCGATCGCGAGGCGCGATTCCCTCTGTCGGGTGTCGGCCTTTCGTCTCGTTCCCGTTCCGATTTCGGTAAGAAATCGGAACGGTAAAAATCGGCCGTGTCGGGTGGCACGGCACGGTATTTTAATCGTTGGATGGAACAACTCTGAATCGGCACAACTTCATTGCAGCGACATCCATTTGACACATATATGACACCATCTCAAGCTTGTTGGGGAACAAAACCTTAGCTCGGCTCAAGAATTCAAAACCTTGGTTTGCATTGTCCCCCACTAAGGAAAACTTGACTCAGCTTATCATGGGGGGGTGGGGGATTCACCCCTTCCAATGTACAAGAAAATGTCTCAGCTTATCATGGGGCAAAGAAAATGTCTATATCATCACAAGAGTTATAGGGCATGAAAGTGATAATGATGAGTACAAGAATGCAATTTGTGACAAAGTCAACATAATGGATGCTCGAATTTCTCACATCAAATAAGCAAATTGAACTGGTGTTTAAATAAATTAAAATTTTAAATAATCAAGCACTACAATCAATCTTCACCATAGTGCAACTAAATAAATTGAATATGAACGCTTCTAAGGTAGACAATATGAGAGAAGTTGAATTCATGAAAACAATAAGAGAATTTAGTGTCACTGGATACTCTACAATAATCATTACTTAATACAAATTCTCTCCTAGTATTGGCAAGTGTTTCTCATATCAACTTAGTAAAAATCTTAATGGGATGTTAAGTGGTAAAGAAAGAAACTAACTCATCAGGCAAACATTGGATCATTTAATAGTTATATCACTATTTCCACCTTGATCATGCTTTAGCCTGCTGCCGATGTGTGATGGTGACGCTTGACACCACTCTCTACCACATAATGGGATGAGTCCAACCATGCTCATTGATTAGCATTTAGTAGATCGTAGTGAGATAGTTTTTTGTCGGTAGTTATTATTTTATTATTCATTGCATAGTATATTTTGTTGTTTACGTTTATTATTAATTATGGTATTGCTTGGCCTACTCAATTTTTCCTGCTGACTTTCTTCCTTTGCCACTCTAGGGCCACTAGTGGAAGCATTTTAGGTTCAAGTGAATTGAGGTATGATTATTGCTAGGTGGAGATTTTGAGGAAACTTCAGTCTTTCGAGGATTTCAGGCTTTTCAATTTTATGCTATCTATTATTTGTTGTCTTTGCAATTAGAATTCTTTTATATATTCTGATCCTTCATTTATCATTCATTTGTCATAAGAAGTGTAAAACTGTGTTTAATTTTGCAAGTTGGATTTTTTATGGCTTCTCATTGTGAAAAATTTTAAAACCAATGTCATGTTTATAGCTGTGGAGACTCACATGGGGTTATGACAGTGGGACGACAGTGGGAGAAATGGTTCATTCCCCAGTTGTCTCGTGAAGTTGCTGAGGAATGCAGATCGGATATATGTGGCAAACAGAAAATGTCATGTCAAGTTTCCAATTTCATCTGGATTTATGTGTTATCTCCTGTGCTGCTAATGGTCGTGTGTTCGAATGGAAGAAGAAAGAAAATTGGCCAGAGTAGTAGTGAATATGAACACTGAACACCAATGTCATGCTAATAAGGATTCCCCTTCTATCTCTAGTGACATAATTCGTTAAAAAGTGATGTAACAATAACATCACAATTTTTCAATCTCCAGTGGATATATATGCCATTGTGTAGAAGCAATGGTCCAGTGCATAGAGGTAGGATTATGCCTTGTAATATGCAGATCCATAAATAATTCTTCTAAGAACCACCAATATTTCACTAATAAAGCCAGGTTATGAATCTCCAAATTGATAACCTTTAAGCCTACTTCTTCACACACTAGACCATGGAACATTCCTAAAGTCATTTCCTTGTGTTGAGCCCGAACCCACCACAAGGAAGTTTAGATACATCTCTCAAACTTGTTAATTACCAATACTACCTGCCATGGCAAGGAAAGAAAACCTGTGTACACTTGAGCTTTTTGTTCCCATCTTCAATACTAGTGGTTTCCAACTCTAAGTTTGTTAATTGTGTTATTTAGCATAATTAAAAAATTTAGATCTCAATTTAGAGTTATGGTAGCGGTAGACAGATTTTACCCTTTTTACTGTCCTTTTGTATGTCTAGGAGACACTTCCTCACTTGCATGCTTCATGCCATGCCACATAGCATCATACATGTAAAGGCCAACTAATAATTAAGTGCATGAGGATAACAGAGGAATGACCATCAAAACTTTTGAACCTTCAAATAGCTTATTGGAGGTTACCTAAAGTTGACTGCGTGCTTTCTTTTATCCTTTTGAGAATGCATCAAAAAAAAAAAATCTTAAGCATGCTAAAAGATTAATCTTTGATATAATAGGTAAAGTGATGGAAGATGTATTGTGAGGTGATAAAAGATATGAAGTATGCAAATCACTATATGCATTCAAAATGTGTGTATAATTATCAGTCATGTTAATTGTCAAACATAGGAGCCTTACCATTTGCAATTTCTGATGGATAAGACAAGTAGACAAGTCAATGGTGGAACCCTTGAGCATATTTGGCAAAGGTTGTGCCTCATCCCAACACCAGCGAACTTCACGAACAAATTCAATCCAAAGGGATGCTACAGCTAGATTAACAATAAAGTCGTTCAGATTAATGTAAATTTTATAAATATATGATTGAATTCAGAATTAGAATCAAAGTCAAAGGTAAATAAAATTTCTTAGTGCAACAAAGTTCACAATTTTTATATTCTAAGAAGAGGCAGATGAGATCAACTATAGATACAAACCACGTATATTACAACCGCCAAACCAAAGTGAATGTAGGCAAAACTGAGTAAACAAGGACTCTAGAGGTGCGCCTTTGATTGCACGGCAGTGTTTATTTTCACATTCCGGAGGCAAGCTTCCACCTGGAGGTAGCACAGTAAACCCAATTTATACAATGAAATAAAGAAATAATAAAAAAAATCATTTGAATCTCGTTCACAATAATTAAAGCATGTTAGAGCAAACCTCAACATCATTTTTTGGAAACAATTAGTGTTGTTATCTTCTCAACTAGGAAAGTCATAATTCCTTTAGAGAAGGTGCAAGTATTAGCACACATATCTACATGTTAATCCCATATTTCGAACCCAAATAGATGTAATACCTAGTCTTTTAAAATAAATTGCAATTTCTTAAATTAGGGAACCCTTTTGAAATATCACCAATTAAAATCCCCAAATCATTTTTTTTTCTCTTCTCACCTCACTAGTTCATGCCTCTTCGTGGACAACAGCCCCTGTCGTGCGACTCAACCACTATGTCATTCCCAAGATCCAATCTCCTCTATCTCTCGTGCTAACACTACTCCAATCTCCTCATGAGACTTGGTCAACACTGACAATGTCATCACTACTCAAGCCAAATGCCACTAACCCTTTTTATAGACATTGTCTCCTCCACAAGACCAGATCGAAGCTAATCACCTCCTTCACACAACTTTGCATCAGCACACAAACGGCTAACAAAGCATACCATTATTACTCTAGAGGACCTTCTACATGGATGTGTACTGGACTTTCGTGGTAGTTGGGCAGATCATTTACACCTTGTGAAGTTCGCTTCTAATAACAATTATCACTCATCAATCCAAACCTTTTGAGGTACTTTATAAGAAAGCTTATAGATCCTCAATGCTATGAGATAGAGTTGGTGAGTGGCAGCTGTTAGGTTCGCAATAGGCTTAAAGAGACGCATGGTTACTATAGAGGATCAAACAGAGATGTCGAGAGCCGAGTCTTTAGCTGGAGACCATATTTTCATTCACATATCCCCTAACAAGAGTGTGTGGATATTTGGCCTTAAGAGGAAATTAACTCCCAAGTCTATTGGGTATTTCAAATCTTAGAGCAAGTTGGTCTAGTAGCCTACACACTTGCTTTGTCGTCTTCTCTGGATGGGATTCATGATGTCTTTCATGTGTCCATGCAAAGAAAGTATGTGTCAAACCCAATTAGCAGTTCTGTTTCATCCTGATTCAAGTGATGAGGAGCCTCTAGTTCACATTCTAAATCGTAAGGAGCATCATTGACATAACCTGAAATTATGGCCCATGAAGATTGGCGGCAACACCATTCATCTCGGAAGGCTGCTTGAGAGCGGGAAAAAAAAATTCAAGCCAAGTACTCATACCTTTTTACTTCAGTTAATTAGTTAAATTTATGAACCAAAATTTATGTAAGAAGCTAAAATGTAAAACCTCTTTTTTTAAATTAAGGGCCAAAATGCAATTTCACTAGGAGATTTTTTTTATATAATATCACAATTAAAATCCTTCCCCGAGACCCGCATTGATGGGAGTTTCGTGCACCGAACTGCCCTTTATCACAATTAAAATCCTTAAACTATTTTTCTCTTCCCCTTCCCTGATTTATTGCTTCTTCACCAGATAGCAACTACCATGTGTCACAAGATAGCAGCTAATATGTGATTCATGGTAATTTGTTGCGGGATGAGAACATCAAAAAGAGAAATATCAGTATAAGAGACTTGACACAAACAAATAAGATAACATAGATGACAGCTTAATTATCTATGAGATACCAGCATGAAAAATTTCTTTCAGAACACGATCAACAACTGTTGGGGGAGGTATAGTTGAAGACTCTGAACTACCAGATGCTGGATTTTCGGCTGTCTAGCATAAAAGAGAATTAAAAAGTCATGAAGAATAATCTGTGTATTAAATATACCACTGCAACAAGTATGGGACAGTGTAATAAACATAAAAAATAACCTGAAACAAAGTCTTCCAAAAATTGTGCCTCGTATGATTTCTCTAATGCACTTACTAGAAGATGTAATTGCGATGCAAATCCAACAAACTTCCCTGGAGAATCATGTATCCTAGAAGAAGTATCAAATAACGACTTAATTGACAATAAAATGGGAATAAAATATGTGGATGATCAATCACTTTGCCCTAAAAAAAGAAATATCAAATAATAAGTTAATTGGCGGTAAAACAAGAAAGAATAAATGTGGATGATCAATCATTTTGCCTTCCAATTTCACAATAGAGGAAACTAAATTAGGGAAAAAGGATGAATAAAGGGTGTAAAGGAACAAAAAGAAATTCTTATAAGTATTACATATGATGATGTTTAAAATGAAATCTTTGAGAAGTTTATAACACAAGAAAATACAAAACAACAAACTGAACTCTTTACATTTCTCTTTTGGTAAATTATAGCAGAGGAAGGAGCAGAAAATAAATAACCTTGGAAGATGACAAATTTGGGATAAAAGATTAATCAGTGCATTAAAAAGATTATATTATTCCAGAAAGAAAAACTAAACACCCCAAGCAGAGAGAAAGTACTGTCCCAAATAGGTTTAAGTTACCATGAATAACTTCATTGTTTGATGCTTGGCATTTATTGTAATCATCATCATGCAGTGTGTCCTGATTAATTAGGGGTCAATTATATGAATCTTACCCTTGCATTAAGCTCTATGGAAGGTTATAGCATTAATAATATTGAAATCAATTTAATATACTAATGATAAATTTTGGTACAAGGGTAGTGTTTGAAATTTTGTAATGTACAGCTCATTACGATTTAGATTTATCAGGTCCAACAATGCAAGGCGCACTCCAATGGTTTCTCAATGAAATGGAAATGCAAGCACTGTAATACATACTGCATACTACTCAGAATGTGCACCTATGCCGAGAAATATAGTGCTTGTATCAAGAAGCAAACAGCCGACCCCACCTAGTGGGATAAGGCTTCGTGGTTGTTGTATCAAGATGCAAATTGCTTCATACTGCCCACTTCATACCGGGCAGTATGTACTTCCAATGGCTTATCAATCGTGTATTGGCCATATAGCTTATCAGGCAATACATACTGATTTAAAGTTGCTTGAATACTCCCTCAACCTCTATTCTTCTCTATTCCCCCAATTTCTTTTGTAGTCTTGAAAAATATTAATCGTGCACGCATGCTATGAAGCTAGAGAAATTAAATCAATAAACATGCAAACATTGTGTTAATGTATTCAACAGTGGAAGCTGAAAAAATTGTATACAAATTTTTATTCAACTTAATCAAATAATTATTATACAATCCTATTTATAGGCAAAACCACATCTAGAAAATAAGAAAGACAACTTGTCAAATCTCCTTTAAACAGTAAGGACTAAATTGGGAATATATATATATATCGAAAGAATCAGATAATAGCTGCCTATATCCTCAAGGACTTTCTAGGAGATCAATTAGCTAATTAACAGTTGTAACTATATAAAAAAGCAAAAATATTCTCATGCTAACAGACACCTGAGTTCATCAAATTACTAGAATGCAACAAAAAGTTTTGATGAATTAATTGAGACCCAACATAGCAATAATCTTTTTTTTCGAAATGAAACAATCTTAGAGAAGGGATATGAAAAGTAATTCAAATTTATTTCAGCAACATTCAATGTGTGCCAAAGTGTGACGAGTGTCGACAATGCACGGTGCCAAAATTGTACCACTCTAATCAGTAATTGATACTTCAAGATTGAACAATATTTTTAATCTTACTGAGGAGTAAATAGAGGGTAACAATAATTATTTTCTCAATTTTTGAAAGATGAGTGACATACAGGGTGTAGTGTCCATTACCTAATTAATCAAAATTTAACAATATAATTGAATGAATGGATTAATGAGATTGAACTCAATTATTATGATGCTATTAGAATCAAATAAGTGTGAATTCTAATCTCAGATAGAATACTTTGAATTCAACCAGCATAGGAATGAGCCAGTACAGTTTGATGTTATCTCAGAAAAATTGCTGAAGTGAACATGCAAACAAAAAGGGTTATTGTTAAACCACTATAGTAATAGTTTGAAACAGAACCACAAAGAAGTTTTACATGCTCGGGGAAATGACAGGATATAGAAGCCACTTTTCTGCATCAAATGAGGATGCATTTTCTAGTTCTGCCATCTCAAGAGAACTTTCAAATGTCCTACTTGACCAAATTGCGACCAGATCAAAAGCTGAAACGAACAGGAGGTAATAAGTCATATCATCAAGTGATAAAACTGGGATAAGTTGCCACTCTCTCAGAAAAACTGACTAATGCACTGAACCATTAAACCTCGGATTGAAACTGCAAAATAATAAATAAAATAGATTCGTAACCAACTTCTTTGGGTATGAATCAATTACCAATACAATATGTGCTAGGCAACAGAAATGCATCTTAATATGAACCATTTTAACATCGAAGAAATCATTAATTGAAGCTGCAACATAAACAAACTTAGACCAAGTTTGTTTATGTTGCAACTTCAATTAATGATTTCTTCGATGTTTGGACCAAGTTTGCAGGACCACAATGTTCAATGTCAATATTTAAAACTGATTACAATGCAAAAAAAATATCCACATGTGTGACATAGGTATATGTTTTTTGCATCAGCAACTTTCTTTACCCACAAAACCCAATAACCATGTGTGTGTTACCCTATTATCATTTTACAATTAATTGCCTAAACATGAAATGATTACAAATAAATCCTAATCCATTTACAATTAATCATAGGAATCAACAGAGTGATGATCTCCTTAAACTGAACCTTCATCTTCTCCCTGATAAAGTCGGCATCCAACCTCCATTTGTTTTGTCCTCTCATGGAATACTAAATCGAAAGCAATGTGCATACAAGCTTGATTATTGCAATATAGGTTCACATTGAGTAGGAGCACTACCCAATTTGGTCAACAATTGCTCGAGCAAGATAAACTCATATGTAGATAGAAACACAACTGTTTTTACACTCAATTTAGCGACTACAGTTTAATTCTTTTCCTCTTCCAAGATACTAGATTGCCTTCTAAAAGAACACATAATAATCTTGTGTATGATGTAGAACTCCTATCTCAGAAAGAGTTTGCCTAATATGCCTATGCAAATGTCGGTGGTTGTCTTAAATACCAACCCTACAAATAGGAGTTGCCTAGCTCATGGAAGCTTCATGGACCACTCGAAAGTCTTGTTCTCATCTTGTGAAGCCACGCTGGTGTGTCGCCTAGCCCTCATCGCACCGCCTTAAGGAAGTTTGTTGTCTGTTGTCATTGTCTCAAACCCTACAAAAGCCTCAAGGAAACCTCATGCATTGTCTTCATCCATGCGGAAACCTTTTGCAATAATTGTCGTCCTCACATAAAGTTTTGTATCATCACAATACGTTTCATCATCTCAGAGAATTCCGTAGATCGATCGGCTGAATTAAATTATAAACGATGTATGTGATACCCATTTCTTACACTGTTCTTCATATGACACTCAGCTTTTCCTAGTTACTGTACACTTGTTTTTGCCTTCAGATCCTCCTGAAGCAAGTGTTACGATGAATTATTAAATGCTTTGAAATTTGAGATGTATTGCTACTAAGTTATTAGAGCTTCCCTTTAATTGAACTTGTGAAATTTAGTTTCTCAGTTTTATTTATAGCTTCACTTGTCATGCTTTAGTATTTGATGAATGAATTCAGTAATTGTAGTTTGAATTTTTATTTACTATGTAACTAAAGAAGTTGTTATATTATATGGAGTTAAATGTTGGACTATGAAATCAACACACAAGCAAAAGATAAGAGTCGTAAAGATGAGAATGTTAAAGTGGATTTCCAGATATATAAAGATGGATAGATAAAAAATGAAAATATTAGAGAGAAAGTTTTGGTTGCGCCTGTTAAAGAAAAATTCCGAGAGAGACATTTAAGATGATACGGACACATACTTTGGCATCCAATAAATACCCTAGTTAGGTGATATAAGAGCATCACAAATACACACATTAATAAAGGAAGAGGGAGGGGAAAAAGGCTTGGTTAGCAATAATAAAATAGGATAAAATTTTATTTAAATATAGATGATGATATAATATAAGATCAAATCCAATGGAGTAAGAGGACTCATATAGTCAATCTCATGTAGTGGGATAAAGGCTTGTTTGTTGTTGCTATATATATCTGAAGAAGTTGATGGGAAATTATGCCATTACTATAAAATGTCATACTCAATTATAGGACCTCGGAGACTTAGTCAATATGATTCATCCCTTTAAGAGATAATATTGAAAATAATGTGCATGACAATTTAATTAGTGTAATATAACTTCAGTGGTTCAGAAGGTTACCTAACTCAATCATTGACAGTCAAGTCAAATAAGCCACATGTACAATGGTCGTAACACTACATTTGACTCTAGACTCAACCTGTAACAGTTAGCATTTTGATCATCCAAGATATAGGTTGTCTCAAAGAACATTATCCTGATGTGAATCTGATATCTGTAGGAGAGCCTATCAAATATGCAATATTGTGCTCCACAATCTAAAGATAGTCATATAGGAGACATTTTCCAAAAGTATTATTGAGATACTGTCGAATTCTTAAAGTTGCTTCCTAATGGTCATCACATGGAGCCTCAAGAAATTAAGTAAATTCTAGTTTGATTCATGAAAATATTTATTTTCCATTTCATTTTCTCAAAACAAATATTTATCATTAACTTTCTGACACCACCAAATTAATCATTCATTAATTTTACTATCAACTAGTCTTATGAGCTATTATCCCCATATGCAATACTTGGTAGATTTACTATGGTCACTAACAAGATAATTTTTCTTTTTGTTTCCTTTCCTTTTTCTTTTTTTTTTTTTGCATTACTAACCATATATAGAAAACTTTTACCTCTTATATGTTCCTTCTTTTCTGCAAAATAACAATCCAACAAGTGTAGCAAATACCTTTTTCTCAACAAATTAATTGAAGATAATAAAAAAAAACATGTTAATCATCATTAACAAAAAGTATACCTATGAAAGAATAAACTTTGTAAAATAACTTTATTTGTAAATTGGAAGTTACGAAATCTGCTGTCTCAGCTAAGGTGTATGTAATTAAAATGTACCTGTTACTGGATCCTCTGCAGAATACCATTCTGTCCAAGGACAGTCATCATCCCATTGGGTTTTAATGTGTTTCAGAATATCAGTGTCTCCGGTTGATTCTTTATCTTCAGGATCAATACTATCAATCTCATCATCGGACTCATATGGAGGAGTTCTATATGTGAGCTTCATTGCAAACTGAACATTGAAAAAGCTTGCCGAAAAATCCACAGGATATAAGGCCTCCAAAAGCAATTAGAATATGTAAGAACCAAGAGAAGCTTAGCAGGTATGGATAAGTTATTACATAGCATATTTATGTTATCTCATATGATGAAATAGTTTGATAATCAAATAGGTAGGATTATTGACCACAAGAAATGGTAAAACAACAGCAAAAAGCAACAAAAAGGTTCTGTTGGTGCCCCATGTGGAGTAAGCCACGATTTTGATGTGAAAGTCAACTAGGTTAAGTCAGGACTTGCGGATTTGATGTCTTGTGTCTAAGTGTGTAGGAACTTAGGACATCACAAGGAGTTGAGCGAAAGACGCAGTGAGCGAGAAGGATTGTATGGGAGGCGAGTCGACGGGCTCAGTGCATCCGAGGGACGAGGAGCTATGGAAGAGTACTCCGGTGGAGCGAGAAGGACGCGCGAGGTGCATCCGAGAGATGAGAAGTCAAGAGAAAGTCTACTCGAGGAGAAGGTCGGAGTTGGGTGAGCTCAACTCCGAACGACCAGAGCATCACCCAAACAAGCGGAACGAAGAATGGTCAACTTCTAAGGTTGACCATTCCAGGCACCTGGAATGTTTCCAAGCGCTCGGACTCCAGGCGCCCGGATCACCTCTGGGTGCTCAGACTCCAGGCGCCCGAATCACCTCCGGGCGCCCCTATGTTGTGGGCACGTCAACACAGTCATTGCCGAAACGGATCAAGACGGAGACCACGTCATCAGACTCCAGGCGCCCGGATCTGTTCTAGGCGCCCGGAATGTGAAAAGTGAGCCATTAAGCTAATCGTTGCCAAGTGGATCGACTTCAACGAAGTCCAGGCGCCCGGAAGGTGTCACGTCATCAAACAGTCAGATCGAAGGCGATGGCTATAAAAGGAGGATTAAAGCTCGAAGTTGAAAAGAACACACTTTCAAATATCTCTGTTTCTTTAGTTTTCATTGCGATCTACACTTGTGCTCAACTGTCTTAAGGGGTTTCTCCGCCTCATACTTGTGTTCGAAGAAGGAGATTCTAGTGGAGCTTTTCATAGTCTTGGACTAACAACCCGAGGGTTGTAACCAAGTAAATCTTCCGTGTCCTCTTTTATTTTTATGGGTTCATTTTGTCTTTAATGTGTGTGTATCCTTGCTAAGGAGTTAGCAAGAGAAATATATTGGTATTAAATTTGCAGGTACGCTATTCATCCCTCCCCTCTAGAGATCCAAACCACTTCCGCCACACCGACAATTGGTATCAGGGCCGAACTGCTCAGAAGGACTAATCGCCGAAGGACTAATCGCCGACTAAGCAACTAGATCGGGAGGAATGGCCGGATCAAACATCCACCCACCTAAGTTTGAGGGCGAGTTCACTATATGGAAAAAGAAAATAGAAGTATTCTTTAAAACTGATTTTAATATTATGCTTTATATAAAAAATGGTTTTGAAGTGCCCAGGAACAAGGATGGTGAAGAAATGGAGGAACAACTATGGACTAAAAAGCAACAAGACGAGTTCACGACTAATGGTAAGGCTGAGTTTCACTTGCTAAGTGTACTACCAGCGCAAGAACTCAATCGGATTGGCGCCTACGACTCTGCCAAAGATCTTTGGGATAGCAACCTCGGGCTAGAAAATGGTGAGAAGGTTGCGCAATTACATGCAAAGTTGAAAGAGATCCTCACCGGCATCAACAACCTCGGAGAAATAATCACAAATCGAGACATGGTCAGATCTGCACTCAATGCATTTCCAAGAACTCAAGAATAGGTATCAATAGTAGACTTCTACTACATTTCAAAAAATCTCGAGGTAAGTAGTTTAGAAGAATTCTTTTCTACTATGAAATTACACGAATCTAGATGTGCAGGTAGGAAAGAAACAGGAACGACGAACCACAACATCACTCTACAAGTAAAGAAGAGCGAGTCAGAATCGGACACATCTTTGGACGGAGATGAAGAAGCTTATCTGGTAAGAAAACTGAAGGTCTTTAAATCTAATAACTTTGATAGGAGGCAAGCATCAAAACTGCTAAGAAGAAAAGAGAGAAGAAAAGTAAGATGCTTCAACTGTGATGAGGTCATATCAAGGACAATTGTCCCAAGCTCAAAAAAAAGAACAATGAAAAAGGCTAGGACACGAAGTCTACACAAGACAAGTACAAAAATCTAAAAGCAACTTGGGACAACTCCTCAGAAGATTCGGAGTCAGAACAAATAGCGGGGCTTGCAATGATGGCAACTCATCAGAATGAAGGGTATAGCTCATCCGGAGAAAGCAACAATATAGGGGGAGCCTCAAACGATGAATCTAAAACGGTGAGGTACGACTTCTTCCCTCTGAGCAGTTATATGATCCTGTTAAAATGTTGTCAAGATCTTTATGTAAATTAAGAACTAAGTATATTGAGTTAAAGAAACTTAATAGTGATCTAGAAATGAAATTGGACAATGCATGTTCAAAAGAAAAACTTGGTAAAATTAAGAATGAAAATGCAAAACTAAAAGAACAAGTTTCAAATTCAAATCTGTTTCAGGTTCCTAATTTTAGATATCATGAAAGACTAAAGTGGTATTTAAGAAATCATAGGAGTCAAATTACAAAAATTTCAAAATATGATGTTCCTAGAAAATATTTGATTAATTCAGTAGGAATAAATTTATTTTGAGTTCCAAAATCACTATTATCATGCTAGAATTTTGCTATTCCTAGAAATCTTTGTTTAATAAATGCCTTTTATACATTCTATTCGATTTAAAAAAAAAAAAATCTGTGATAGAACAGCACTGTTAGAGGAAATAATTTCACAATCTTTTTGACTTGTAAATAATTTTTTATAAATTTAAGATTTTTTTTTTAAGAGAATAGCTATTTCTGTGAAGAAAATTATTTTTTGCTATAAGAAAAAATTATTTTGAATTTTTTTTAATTCTTAAACTCCCATACTTTTGATATGATCAAAGGGGGAGAAAAATGTGGGTTAAGTATAGAGGGAGATTGTAAAATTCCTTTTGCTTATACTGTTTAAATTTGCAAAATTTTATGCTTAGTGTAAAATCTATTTTACTTACATTTTAAATAAAATTTTGTTACACCCTAACTTAACTTAGGTTGATTCACATCAAAAAGGGGGAGATTATTAGTGTCCCACGTGGAGTAAGCCACAATTTTGATATGAAAGTCAACTAGGTTAAGTTAGGCCTTGCGGATTTGATGTCTTGTGTCTAAGTGTACAAGGACTTAGGAAATTACAAGGAGTCGAGCGGAAGACGCGGCGAGCGAGAAGGATTGACGGGTTCGGTGCATCCAAGAGACAAGGAACAACGAAAGAGTACTCCGGTGGAGCGAGGATGCGCAAGGCGCATCCGAGGGACGAGAAGCCAGAAGAAAGTCTGCTCGAGGAGAAGGTCGGAGTTGAGTTCGAGTGAGCTCAACTCCTAACGACCGGAGCATCACCCAAGCGAGTGGAAAGAAGAAAGGTCACTTCTAAGGTTAACCATTCCAGGCACCTGGAATGTTTCCAGGCGCCCGGATCACCTCTGGGCGCCCCTATGTTGTGGGCACGTCAGCAGAGT